>PNEQ01096203.1:0-17879 GCA_003012365.1 Medauroidea extradentata
AGAAGCGTTATTGCAAGCGCTTTTCAACAGCTTGCTTTGGTCCTTTACGAGTTCTTATCTTCCAATTGTCAGTGTTGTAATCCGAGCGGAATTCGTAAAAGATACATCTATCTGCACGAGTCATAGTTAGCTTCTAGTAGTAGAGACAAGGTTGTAAGTAAATATTTATTATAATCAGAGAATTGTCAGGAAGCTGCCTGGGCAAGCACTGCTTGCCTTGCTTACCCTGACGAGACGCCACTGAATATACACACACACACACACATTTATTTATTTATTTATCACAGCAAAAACAATTTTAACAAACCTGCCAAACTGATTTTTAATATATGTTATATTTTAAGCTTAAAAAAAATGTATCGTAAAAACAATTGAAACACGAGAGCATGGCCTACTAGACTGTGTAAGGCACAATATCTTAACAATTTTTGCCCATCATTGCTGGATAAAATATACTCCTAATTGCAATCACTTCCAGTCCGCCCTTCCTCTTCTTCTAAGAGAGAGACAGAGAGTGAGAGAGAGTCACACATAGAAAGAAAGATAGACGTAAAAGATAAATAATCGCAGCAATGGACGGTTTAAATACTGGTCTTCCTCTTCTTGTAATTATCCAGAGAACAGCGTAGCCTAACGTAAGTGTAAATGTGTATGTGAGAGAAGCGACTTGGAGAGAGAGAGAGAGAGAGAGAGAGAGAGAAAGACAAGGAGGGTAAAACTAATCTCTGGTAGCATCTCACAGCTACGCCTGGAAACACTATGTTTAACCCACAACACATCTCCGTAACACAGATTTCTACCTGAACAAAACGTCTGGAAATTCCCCACGAAGATATTCCACTAACACATTTATATTTGTGAACTAAATATAAAATATTACTGCACTCAAAAGTATGTCACACTAGTTGTATCTGTTTCGTATAAAGTAGTTTAGTTTGACAGTCCCAAAGTAATTATTTTTTAGTCTGTTGTTAATTGCAGAGTCAGCAAACATTTTTACTTCTAAAATAAATATTACATATCCATTCAACCGTATGTTCATTAAATTTTGCCTTGCACAGTCACTGACATTACATAATGTAAATCCTCAAGCATACACAGAACTGGCAAATTTTACTAAAGTTATACGAAACAGAGTCTATAAATCAACAAACGCATGTTCTGTTTTTGTGTACATGAGACGGATGTTCGCTCGTGTAAAGACAGGAAAAACGTATAACAGTGAAGTCCCGATTATCCGTGCACCGATAAAACGATTTTCTGATTATCCGTGTGGCAGTCTGTGTTAACAATGTATTTTTTTTTTTTTTTTTGTAAAATAACAATTGTCGAATATAAGTGACCAGAGATCGTAATATACTTTAATACCGTGATAAACAACTCTGCGGAATTCACAACATTGAGAAGGCTCTGCATACTGAGGTCACTAGGTTACCAACAGAGAGCTGGCATGTGTACTTCCGGCAATAAGTAACCCATGTATCACACATAAGATCACAGCTAAAATATTTAACACATTTCTGGTATTGAAGATTGAAAACTTCAGGGCGCGGCTACCGCAATTTTCATCACACTTTTTTTATTTGTACCAGATATTTATTTATTCTTATTTTAGACACAAAATGTGACTAAATTTGGCTCTTATGAAAATTTTTAATCTCTCATAGTTTTCGCGTAATGGCATGTTAAAGTCATATTTTACATGTTTCCATTTTAAGGACTACACTAAAACCAACTGATATACCAAACTCAAAAAAATCACAGTGGATAAAGATATTACAGGCTACAATGTCATGCTCATAAAAAATAAGAATAAAAATTATTTGTATTTAAAAAAAAATTGAATTCATAAAATTTTTATTTTTAGTTTCATAATTTTTTTTAAATTCAAATTATTTGTATTCTTTATTTTTATGAGCATGACATTGTAGCCTGCAATCTCTTTACCCACTGTGATTTTTTTAGTTTGGTATATCAGTTGGTTTTATTGTAGTCCTTAAAACGGAAACATGCAAAATATGACTTTAACATGCCGTTGCGTGAAAACTATGTGAGGTAAAAAAATTTCATAAGAGCCAAATTCAGTCACATTTTGTGTCTAAAATAAGAAAAATAAATCTGGTACAAATAAAAATTTTTAAAAATGGTGATGAAAATTGTGGTACATCGCGCCCTTAATACAACGAAGTAGGGTAGGTTTACCCAATTTGTAGGCAAAACCGTACGTCGTTACGGTGTTTGAATGAATTATAAATAAATTACATCTTTCTGCTATGTTTTGTATTAACAAATTGGTGATTTTCGGATTATCCGTGTTTCTCTATTATTACGCGTTGCCATACATTATTTAACTCGGATTATCGGGCGTTTACTGTATTTATAAAAAAGACCAGAGAAGAGAGATGAGATAATATTTTAACATGCAGCAAAAACTGCCAGAAGCTAACTACAGAACACAGACTATAAAATAAAAAAATAAAAAAAAAACTGGTTGACTCGCCTTAATAAAACTGCTGTGATTATATTAGGTTTCAACGCTGGCTTAATTTTAGAGCGTAACGAATACATATACGGAGGAAAGGTTTTTAAAACTCTACAATGTTAAGTCCGTTCCCAAATCCATTCAGTAGTAATTACATTGTTCAGTGCATTATGTTTACTAAGGTTCTTTACTGGCAATCAGAATAAAGCGCCATGTTATTAAAACAAGTGAATATACGAGTTGTTTTTCTTTTTGCACTGTAGAATGAACTTCTGTCTATGTGTTGGTGAATCGAACTCACAAATGAAATTTATTTTAGCTGTTTCACTTTTGAACTGGGCCAGCGACTCGTTGCACTGTGATTAAATTATCGGCCAGTATCACATGTAAGATTCTCATATCACAGCTTAGACACAGAGTAGATAGTAATACAGACGTGAAATTATGTGGCGGCTTGTTTGATACGGGCGAACTTCGTCGCTTATTGGCTGCCCGAGGCTGTTGGTACCAGCCCCGTGTATGTTTGGCTCCTGCATGTTACGGCAGGTTTCCTATTGGCCTGGCTGCCGGCTAGCAGGGTAGCCACCTTACGCTGATTGGCGGTAGGCGTCTCCGCCACTTTGCTGGCCAGGGAAGCCATTTTGCTGGCGTGTGTGGCTGAGTTCACTGTCGTACTGGCTGTTTCACTTCTGTATTCCTAAATATTCTGTGGTTTAGAGCTGACCCGGTTATTTCGTGGGTTCAACAACCAGCCGGCTAGACTCCATAGTCCTGTGTACACTCTGTCCTCAGATACTTGTACATTGTCTGGTGCTCCAGTGAATGACCGGTTGTACATGTGACAAGATAACGCGGCAGTCAGTGAGTGTCTTCATACAGGACCTCTATACGTTCATTATCCTCAAGGAAGAGTTTCATCAACAGCTATAGAATCACGACAGTGAATCAATCACATGTACATGAGTTAGAAATCTAACCTCTCCTTGAAGGCATTAGCGCATTTTCCAGGTTCCTAACGAACGAAAAGGCGAACTAAGTAGCAGATACCTGGGCTTTCATTCCGTAGAACATGTGTTTGATTACCGGTACGACCAAACTGATTTCAGTTTTGCATGGTTTCCCGAAATCACTTCAAACGATTGCTGATATGGTTCCTTAAGAAATACCAAAGCTGATTTCTGTCTTCAATGACCTCGCTGTCCAAGATACGTAAAGCCAAATTTAAATAAAAATAAAATAATAATGTTACAGCCGGCGAGACATTTACAATACTCGTAACTAAAACCGTCAATATTTTATACTTGCTCGGGTTGGTGTTTGCAGACAATATGCCTCCTTTGTAATTTGATTTCTTGGTACGAGGGGCCGCGGTGGCCAAGAGGACAGACCTCCCAACAAGGCGATCCGGGTTCGATACCCGGCGGGGTCGGTCCCCGGATTTTCGCGTGTGGTAATCGTGCCGGACGATGCCGCTGGTCGACGGGGTTTTCTCGGGGATCTCCCGTTTCCCCCGCCCATTCATTCCGGCGCTGCTCCATACTCACCTCGTGTCATCCCTCACCAGCGCTAAAGACCTCGCTGTTAAGCGCTGACCAAAACCTCTCACTCACACTCTCTCATTCTCGGTACGAAATTATTTACATCCAACAATTTTCACACAAGGACGTCACCTACCTGAGCATTAGAGGCCCAGAATTGACGGAGTATAAGGACGACTTTGAAGTGCACATCAAATGCCACATCGCCCTAACGAGCCAACCGCTGAACTATACGCGAAAATTTCCGTCATACAATTTTAATGGTGGAATGTTTGCAGTTAATTTCAGTGCACGTTTGTGTCTGAGTTTCACATACATCCGGTTAACACATTCTGGAAAAGGCCTTTATTATAAGCATTGTTGGATGGCTTAGAAACAGTGATTTTTAAGAAAACGTTGTATCTTAACAATGACATTCCGTTCTTGTCTGAAGTGTGTTACAGCGAAAAATGTTCGTGTTTTTAAAACAACTGCAGAAATGTGAACAATTATTTTTAACTTCGGCATTTTTAAATATAAAAAAAATGTGTGTCATGACATGCAAAGTGCGAATTTGGCACTCCGTTACACACCTGAGAAAGACATTTTTCTTTCGTAGGAAAGGTAGTCATAAGTAACGTCTGTAAACAAACACTACCTCGGACGTTATTTCTAAACAGACATCACGCACGTTAAGTATGATTAGAATAAAATTATATCGGCCGAAACTGTGCACACTTATCGAAGGACTGGACGGGCGACCACCTTAAGGATCTTCAATTGTGATAAAACCATACATTTTTTAATTTTAAAGAAACAGTGTTAGTTTTGTAGACGATACTTGTGAGTACACATAGTTAACTCTTACAAAACGATTTTGGCTAGCATAGTTTTCTCATAACGGCGCAGCAAACCAAAATTTGCATGTTACGCTTCCATGTAAATAATGAAAACGAATTGACTTACTAAAGTAAAATAGTTCATAGCAAAATAACAATCAATGGGCTGTGTAACAAAAAAAACTGCAGTGAACAATTTTTATATTTTAACAAATTTCTGACTTGCCACTTTTTTTACTGTACTTTTGTAATATATTTTAAATTTAAAATATTACGTTGTGCGTTTCTAAATGTTTTACGTAGCTTATGGGCAGGGACATGCACATTTCGCATTACTGTCTTACATCAGGCTAGACCCCAAGTTACTGTGTGCCATCCCGTCTTCTGCTGTTGGCCGGCAGCTTGTGTAGCGCCCCTGGAGGACTTTTACTACCAATGACTAGAGATGACAGTTTATCACGGGAAAACTTGACTGTTAGCTGGATTTCAACACACGTTCAGCTTGTACTTGGAGCTGTATTTAATTGAGCCAATAAGAATTCCGATATCGTAATATTTGATGCCTGCTGTGGTCTACAGGCAGCTACGTTGTATCAGGAGTATGTCACCGAATCATATATGTCGCAAGACAACGATTTCAAGGGTACGTTGGCACAAAACATTTTCACGATCTACTATCATCTCTACCAATGATGAGGCGAACTAAAGGATGCCCTCTATACTGCAATGCAGGTGTGCAAAGACACGAAAGGCCAGAGTCACTAATGTCACGGAGTGTGTTTGGGTGAGTACAGTCCTGTGAATTCTAACCTGAAACTAAATAATAACGCATGGGATATTGATTAACCGTGAATTATTTAACTTTAGTACATCAATTAGTTTTCACTACTTGCGTGCCAGCGTAACATACACTATTTTGACTTTGAAGCACCGTTAGGAGAAAACTATGCGAGCTAAAGTAGTTTCGTGAGAATATAGTTAGAGCCCTGAAAAATTCGCGTTTTCTTTTAGGAGCAAGCTAGAGTTCCAGCAACTATAGGTCTGTATCACGTTCATAATTGGTCGTTGACTTACTCGACACTTCCTGGAAGAAGCTGAACCAATAATAAAACTGTATCTATACAGGCCCATTTGACTGTGTCAGCGAGCAACAAATAAACAACTGATGTCTGCACGATTTCACATACGTTCTTGGAAGCTAGCCTACAGGTCAGTGAACTAGCGATTTTTTCCGGTCTCTAAATATAGTGTACTCAAGAGTATCGTCTACCAAACTAACACTACTTTATAAAATATATAAAATTATAATTTGATCGCACTTGAACTCTACCTGAGAGCTTGGCGCGAGCAAGGATATGTATATACATATGAAACTATATTCGGTGTGGCTCAGTACATGTCTAGCCTACATGCATACCACTGCTGACTATTCTGTTCCTATCGATGAGGCCCAGGTAGCCATAGGATCATTTACGACGTTTTGTTCTTAACTCTGAATACTTTTATCAAACAAAAAAAAATATTTTTACTATTTAAGAACTCAAGCTAATTATTCCATTGTTTTTCCTTTCGCTTTATTCCTGTAGTAAAATGCTCCTTTATCTGAATTGAGAAAAATTTTTCTGTCTGCACAAACTGTATAGTCAAAATGACTAAGAGTTGGTAAATTTACTGATCACGTCACGGTGGCCGAAGGATCCTACCTTCGCTATTTTTCGAATATTATTTTTAATTCTAATAGGAAATAAAGCCGTTACATAGATGTACTGGAAACTGGTTTTACTATTTCCCCCCCAAATATATCTCCCTCCCTCCTATATATACACCCATAATTACGGATAGTTGTCGACTTAAAGAAAATTCCTTTAAGATGACAACTAGTCGAAGTGTTATAATTTTTTGCATCGGGCAAAGTAAGTACAAACAATTTTCAACACATCTATATAGGCCTAACGATTCTACGATCTCTGCTAAATTTTATGATTAAAAAAAAACAGCTCATTTATGAAAAGCGCCATTGATTTATGAAAAGAATTTTGTAGTAACATGTTTCAATGCCTTTTGTTCAAATCTGCAACTCTGTTTCCTGGTTAAAGTATTGACAGCGCGAATTTGTGCCGAGGCGTAGCTCATGTAACAGTACCAGTTGTTTACTATCCGCTTCAGTAAATACCAAAAAAATATTTTTAGAATTTTTTGAAATTCGTCATTGAAAGCTCTTAAAAAAATTAAACGTGTTTTTAATTAGTCCCTCTTATCACCTAACCCAGTGGAAATATTGAAATGGTTTTTGCTTTAAAATAAATCTTACGTAAATAAAAAAAAAAAAAGGAATTTCAGGATTTTTCGAAATTCGTCCTTGAAAGCTGTTAAAAATAAAATGTGTTTTCAAATAATCAACTGTACCGCTTATACCCGTTGAGATATCGAGATGATTTTTTGATAAGAAAGAAGCTTATGTAAAATTCTACAAATCAAAGTCAGGATTTTACGAAATTCGAAAATTAAGTTTGTGAAAAGCAGTAAAATGTTACAGTCTCCCGAAAAAGTAGAATAATCACGGATAAATAATTCAACAGTTGTTTCTTTTTGCCAACCTGCTCATAAATAAAACCTCTTTGGACTGTAGCCTGTACATGTGAAAGAATAATCACGGCCTGCCTTTAAGCATTCACTTAGGTATTTGTAAAGTTTGTGGTGTGGGAGGGGTGAGGTTACGGGTTTGTATCCCGTGCAAGACTTTGCGATGGGAATTACTATGACATCATACGAGCATATTGCGTGCGCTCTTTACACTGAGCTAAGACAATTTATAGTTCACTGTTATTGAGTATGCTAGTTGTTAAATGCCTTCATCACATATTTTATCCAGAGTTACTGTTTACATTACATAATTTCACGCGGGCAAAACCGCAGTCGGGCAGCTATTTTATAGAGGAATAAAGATGAATTAAAAACAAAGACGTTCTGCAATTAAAGTACGCTCAGCGAAGTGGACTGGATAAAGCTGTTTGTATTTGTTGTTTTAAATATATACAGAGAATATATTAACATCATCAATTAATACGTAATTAAAAGTTAGTTACTTTTTCCTATAGTACACGCGGGCGAAGCCGCAAAGGGACAGCTAGTAGTAATACATACATGAAACGACGTGGCGGCTATTTTGATACGGATGAACTTCACCGTTTGTTGGTCACTCGAGGCTGTAGATACCATCCCCGTGTCTGTTTGGCTCCTGCATGTTACGGCAAGTTTCCTATTGGCTAGCAATGCAGCCGCCTTGCGTTGATTTGCGGTAGGCGTTACCGTCATGTTGCTGGCCAGCGAAGCCATTTGCCGGCGCGCTTGAGTGAGTTCGCCGTCCTACCAGCTATTTCACTTCTGTATTCCTAAATATTCTGTGCTTGTGCTGTGCGGATAGAACCCAAAGACATCCAATCACAGACCACGAAGCAGAGCTGAAGGTGTGCACGCAAGACAGTGATACAAAGTGGGGCAAAAATATGTTCGCGCAAACTTCCTGTTCCTAACTATCCGTCGTCAGCTACTTGTTAAATGGCTGCTGCTCTAACGGAGTGCATCTGGCAAGGTTAGCCACTGGTTCATTTTCCTCAAGGTCGAGTTTGACAAACAGCGACCCAATCTCTGAAGTAGGAGTTGGAAATGTAACGTATTGTTAGAAATTCCGAGTCTCTAACAATAAAGTATAAATGCAGATGTGCACGTAATGCATTGGAGGGTTGGTGATAATTATTTTCGCCAAATATCAGTGGAGCTACTCGTGAAGCGGCTCTGAGACACGCCGTCGACACACGCGAGACTGGCAGAGTGACGCAGGGGCGTTGTGTGACCGGCACGTCGAGGTGTCGACAATGGCCACCAGTCGGGCAGAACAATCACAGGAGGACAATGCAGCTACGCCCATCGACTGCGGATATTGTCTACGAGCACACACAAAGACCAAGGTCGTAACCGTACTACCATCACCACCAAGGGAACCGACGATCTACGTACCATAACACCCTCTACTGCTGTTCAACCAGCGGTCAAACGCGGCGGTGCGTATGCTAACTTGGGACGCCGGATTTTCCCGGAAAGAATTTTGCACCAGCTTGTTTAAGGGGAATTGATCCCTGCCAGATCGGTTTTACGGTTTTACTTATAAATCAGGGAATAGACACATTGTTTTGCTTTTTTCACGCTGACAAGGCACAGTTTATTGTTTCATTCATTTTTTGGAATCAATATGGCATTGTTTCTGTTAATGTTGCGGCCTCTGTAGTCGCTCCAATAAATAAAGCAATTTTTCCTTTTCAGCTGTTTCCCGTTGCAAAATAATGAATATACAGTATTATGGTTCCAGCAATTACAGAAAATCGATTAAGTTTGTATCTATTGCCTTGTCATGACAAAAATTTTGATACATCGACTATATCAGAAGTTATCGAGAAGAAACAGATAAATTCAAGGTGGTAGGGATCAATACCCCTTAAATGCCACAATCCGGGGTGACTTTTGGACACGTAGGGTGATTTTGGGACATAGCAAAACATTTCCGAGCGATCTGGCACAACGGTAACACGATGGACTCGCATTCGAGAGGACTCGGGTTCGATCACCGGCTCCGGCCATCCTGATTTCGGTTTTCCATGTTTTCCCGAAATAGCTCTTGACAAATTCTGGGATGGTTCCTTAACAAAGGCCATGGCCGACTCCTCTCTCAGTTCCTGTCATTGTGCCAAGTTCTGTGTCACCGTCTATAATGACCTCGCTGTCGAAGATACGTGAATCCCATTTACCTTAGCGAAACGTTTATTTTTGCGTGTTTGGTACCACTAAATATATAAATGTACTTGCGATAAATTCTGAATAGTAAATAGCTACATGATATTTAATTAATATATACTCACAGTTGACAATTGTGAAAAATTAAAATAGCACAAAAGTATAGCAGTCATTGTTACTGGGAGTGTATCTTCGTCCCAACAAGTCTCTCATTTGACTGCACCGATCAGGTAAGGTTATTGTGACATCATACATCTGTGATTTGCTAGTAGAACCCAAGACACTACAGGGTTGAAACATGCATCTCTGACCATGAAGCAGAGCTGCAGATGTGCACATACGGCATTGAAACTAAATGGCGTAAAATTATTTTCGCGAAAAATCGTGGTTCTACCTACAATGAGAGACATGCGAAATTGGCGTTTTTTTTTTCCTTCAGCAGAGTAGACTCCAAACGGCTATACACTCGTTCGATATCCTCCATTGGCAAAAAAATGTCGTGGTCTGCCGAGGAGTATGTATCTGTCCAGTAATTGAAAGTTCCACTGCAGAGTGACCAACCTCCTATAAAGCACATAACTGACATCATTTACAACCTCGTGACTAGTGTAATCATAGGTTGTACTCTGGTATGTACAGGTTAGAGAACTATAGTCTGTCTGCAAATAATAACGGGGTCATCTCCGAGATGAACAATAAAGTAAGCGCTGGCAAAGGTGTAGGTTCGACACGTACTGTACAACACCGAATATAATTTAACTCGCATATTTCTTTCATAGCTCGCGTAATGACTCTGATGTAGGGCGCCTATCACGTGCTTCAAATGCCTTGCAATGTGTGAGGAAACGTTTTTTTTTTTACATCCAGCCATTGTGCCAATGTAAGAAAATAAAACAGACTCTGGACAAATAAGAAATGTCACTGTCTTGTATTCATTCTCATTATAACACTGTTTCGTACCCCTCCAACATAGCTAAAAACGGAATTTTCAAACTTCCATACTTCAAAATGTACCAACCGGATGTATTCGAAACTCAGATAGAAACGTGCACTGAACTTTGCTGCACACATTTTACCGATAAAATTATATGGTCACCGCTTAAAGTCACATAGTAAAAATGGATCGGCTGGAATCTTGCACGCTTGGTGAGCATTTGGTTCGTCGAGGCAATGCTGCATTTGTAGAGTGCTTCAAGGGCGTGGTACATAATTCAACGCTAAAAGCATTACTCTATAACTGTAGGTTTCTTGAAGCCAATTTGCGAAAATTAAAAAATAGCAATCCTAGACAATAGTTCTAGCCAACATTTTAAACAAAATTGTTTCCAGTGTTTCGAACTTCTGAGGCACAATGTCTGACGCCGGAACCTCGTGCATTTAACTGCGGCACAAGAGATCACACGTAACGAATTAGTAATTTTGGATAAATATTTACTCATAAAGTTGGCAAATACCATTATCTTGGATTGTCATTGAGTATTTTATCCATATTTGCCACGAAAAAAGCGTAGAAATCAATTGATGTTTTCAGCGTTTATTTATCTACCACGCACTCTTAAGTACATTCACTTCTGTGCCTCTAACGCGCAGGTAGGCGGCGCCCTTAAGCGGTGACCAGGTAATATTACTGGCAAATATCCGTAGCGATGTTCAATTCAGAGATATGAGTTTCGCATTTTCCAGTTAATACATTTTGAGGCACGGCAATCCGAAAAAACGGCTTTATCTCAGTTATGATGGTTGGCTTCGAGTTTCTAGCGTGCGCAGGAACTTGAAAATGACATTCCGTACTCGACTGTAGTGTTCTTTTTGTACACAGACACAATAGACGCATACGGAGTAGTTTTGTAAAATACGTCCTCCCGCAAAAAACAATATTTGGAACAAGTTTTTTTTTTTTTCATTAGAATTCTCCGTCAAGTCTCGTGGAATTCCTTCGCGGCAAAAATTGTTTTGCCAAACATTGCTGTGTATCAGCAGAGTACAGTGGCTCGCAGCTGATCCTGAATTCGTACCTCTAATTCACTTCCCCCAGAGGATCGCGGATGGCGCAGTGGTTTGAGCACTCGCCTCCCACGAAGGCGATCCGGGTTCGATTCCCGTCGGTCCCCGGATTTTCGCACGTGGGAATCGTGTCGGACGATGTAGCTGATCGGCGGGTTTTCTCGGGTATCTCCCGTTTCCTCCGCCACTTCATTCCGGCGCTGCTCCATACTCACATCATATCACACCTCACAAGCGCTAAAGACCTCGATGTTAAGTGCTGACCAAAATCTTGTCACTCTTAACTTCACTTCACCGCGTGCTCACATTCGCAATGACACATCTCGCGCGGAAACGCACAGCTCCATAACCTGAGACAGTGATATTTCTGTGAAAAGAATTCTGCATCACTTTGTTTCGATGCCGTACGTGCATATCTGCAATTCTGCTTCGTGAGTACTGGCAGATCGTATTAGAGCAGAGGCGTTGCTCATTTGATTGTGCCAATCAGAACAAGGTTACCGGGACACCATACGTCTGTTATTTGCCGGTAGAACTTTGACAGTTAAAAACATCTAATAACTCAACAAGAAGCAGAGCTCCAGGTGTCCACGCAAGACGTTAAAACAAGTTGACGCAGAATCCTATTCACCGAAATGAATTGCCCCTATCCCTAACACTTGTTACAGGTATGAGGAAATTTGAGTCTTTGGTGGTTATAATATGTAATGGGTAGAGACACTCATTTATCGCGGGTGCAGTTGATTGTTTGCTAGACTTAAATATAACACGTCCATATCTGATGTTATCTCCTCATTGGTGTGTCACCCATCTGACTGGACCAATGATAACCTTTGTACGCCGCTACTGAATATATGTGGTTCGTCAACCTCATATCTTACAAGTCGCAGGAGGCTACACTGTTTTACAAAATACTAAGACACGAGAGATTCTTGCGGTTTTCACCTATTCCTAGCAATGGTATCTAATTGACGTTTAGATCAGTCGACATTCTAATAACTACATGAAAAAAAACCATCTATCTGGGAAATACTGACTATTCTAGAGACTGTGGTATAGTTCTTGTGGACTTGTCGAGGAAACTAAACTATATTACATGCAGGTCTACGTATTTCACACGTCACCTCGGAGAGCTGGAGGGGCTGGCTCGGACTGGGGGCGGGAGCAGCCATGGGTCGGTGTCGCGGCTCCACGATGTCCAGCAGCTGGAAGGTGGGAGGCGGCAGACTGCGAGCATGTTCGTCAACGTCCTCGTCCTTGAACACGACACAGTGCTCGGGGGCGGAGCTGCGACGCTGCCGGACGTCGCTCGACGTCGCCGGGCAGGTGAGCGCCTCGGGCAGCGACGCGGCGCCGGAGCTGGGCGACCCCCCGCGGCTCGAGCCACCGCCGACGTCCTGCTCCGCCCGGGACCCTGTCAGCTCCGCCACGTCTCCGCCCGTGGTCAGGCGGAACTGTTGCCCGCCCAGCAGCCGCTTGTCGCGGTAGCTCCCGCCGACCACGACGTCTATGCAGACATCATCGCCGGAAGAGTGCTCCGCCTCGACGTGCCGTAGGTTCCCGCGGTTTATCGCGGGCAATCCTGCTTCGTCGGCGAAGAAGTGTCGGCGGCAGCCTCTGGGGGCGCCGTCAAACTCGCTCTTCAGCTCCGGGAGGGACACAGCCGCGGAGAACAGGGCCGACCTTTCGTTCTCCAGGGCGATACGTCTCTTCAGCTGCCTCCTGGCTATCCACACGCGCATCTGTGTTCCCTCCAGGTCTCTCAGTATCTCCGGCAGGGAGATGGTCTCTGAAGGCGGCGACACACGGCGGTTCCCCGCAACGAGCAGGCACAGCTTCTTCTCCATGGCGTGCTGGTGCTTGGCGCGGGTCCTGGGGGCGGACGGGGGCGGGCCTGGCAGCACCAAGAGGGGCGGGGCGGGCAGAGCCACTAAGGGCGGCGGGGGCGGCGTGTCCCCGCGCTGGCTGTACCGGCGACGGGACAGCTGACTGTGGGGGCGGCGGCGACGCCCGGCGCAGCCAGCACACAGGCCCGGCGAGGGGGCGGCCACGCGGTAGCGGCGGCGGGGACGCGACAGCCGCCTCCAAGGCGCCGGGACGCCGGTCCCCGATCCACGCACGCGGTGTCGTACCGGCTGCTCGGGCTGGTCGCACCGGCGGCGGAAGCGGAGGCCCAGAAGGGCCGCCGTCAGCCGCGGCCCACGAGGGGGCGCCCACTCGTACACGCGGCGCAGCGTCACCATCGCGCGGCATCGTCGGCGACCATAGCGCGACTGCGGCTCGCCGGGCCGCCCTTACCCCCTCCCCCTAGCGCCATGCTCACGAGATCGGCACTAATTGATACTGCAGCACATTAATTACTCGGTCTGCGTTACCGCTACTGTAACAGGACACGAGCTCTGCTGGGCGAATCGGAGCGGCACGTAAACATACATTTATTACCTATTGGGCGCAGCGCTAGTTCCACTTACCTCCCAGCACACTACACGCGCTGCGACCTACCTGCGGCGTCTGCGAAAATTAATAAGCGACCAAAACTGCCTTCCTTAATTAACTACTCCACAATGAAGGGCGGGGATTAACCCACATGGCCCAGAGAACGTGAGTAACTACGGTAAGCGTAAATTACCAGCAATACCACATGAAAAATAACTATTCGAGAAAGTCTCACAACAATCAGCAGCAAGGTCGAAGTAAACAAAGAAATTAATGGCAACGTTTCTCTCCCAAACCAATCCCGTTTCTATTTTTTTTAAATCCAATGTCAGGGGTCGTTGTGTTATGGAGGGGGAGGGAGAGAGAGTTTGGTGACATTTCTCTACACGTACTCATTCTTAATAACGTGGAACGTGGAATAAATAAGGGTGGCATTGTATGTAATTACCTTGTGAAGCCCTCAATTGAATTACTAACATTACATAACGCTGATGCTCTTTGTTGCCCTCTGATTGAAACATTTATGTGAACAACAAAAACATTATCTTAACAACACAAACTATTTCTTAGACGTCAATATTTTCCCCCTTAAAGAGCTTTATTTGAGAACAATTTAATTTTCTTGTATAGCAAAGGAAACATTGTGTTTATTTTTAGCAAATGCCGATAATGTGTCTTAAAAAAAACTATTAGCTAACTTAACCGTAAAGATTACTACTATTTTTACTGACACGCAATATTCTGTAGCCACAACTGCATAATTTTAACTATTTCTTTGCATCCAAACAATTCTGCCGTTCTATCCCGACGAAATTTGTGTTGTACAAAATGAATTTATTTATATTTAATAACAAACATACTAACTCAGGGGCACTAACCACAGTACTAGAAAACACAGTAAATTACAACCAATTAACGTCGTGCACTTGAAAAATATTTAAGTAAATATTTAATATCACTACACTTCTCCATGCGTCTATTATCTGTTTACACATTCGTGCAATTCACAGCAGTTTTGCGTTAGTTCAGTTTACAATCAGCAACGTACCAAATTTTCCCTCGTTTTACTAATTTCATCTTTTCCCACTATCTTTCCTCAGTCCCTAGGAAAATTTAAAACATGTGTTTCAATGAACTATGTCAGCTCTTAAGGGTGTTCGCGTAGCTAAAACGCATAATTTTATATTTGCACAGTGTGGTGTTAGTTTTATAGACGTTACTTGTGACTATATTTTTCACTTGGGGAACTTTTTTATCTGTCATAGTGTCACCACAGCGGCATGTAAAATTCAAGTTTTGCAAGTTATGAGAACATACAAATGACAAAAACAAACTGATTTGCACGAATTATATCACTTACTCTGAAATTCGATAGTATGTGCCATACGTTAAAATATTTAAAAACTCATAACAACGTATCTTTGTATTAAAAAAAGACCATAAATGAAGGAAATTATCGTTATTTTAGAACGTTTTAAAAATACAAGGGAACTCCATTGTGGGGTTTTAAATATTTTAGCATATGACCAATACTATCTAATTTAAGTGTAAATTATTTCAGTCGCGTTAGGCAGTTGGTTTTTGTTGTTAGCATGATCCCGTAACCTGCAAATTTTGACTCTGACATGCCAATACGGGAAGACTATGAGAGTTAAAAAAAGTTACACAAGTAGAAAATGCATTCACAAGTAACGTCTATAAAACCAACACTATGTCATACAAATATAAAATTATGCATTTTTGCTTTGTGTCCAGAGCAGGAAGCACAACAAATACTTCGCCTGAGTATACGTGTAAAAGTAGAAATACTGAGCGTGCATGCAAGCATTCGCATCACCATGTAGCATGCGTATGTACGTGACTGACTTTCTGACTAGGTCAACTTTCTACTTCTTACGTACGTACGCTGACTGGCGGTTGGGAATGCAGCAGAAAAATAGCCGTAAAAACATTAAAAATGTAATTAAATTTTTAAAATGTTTTAAATGCTTGTTTCGTTTCAAAACTATTAATATGCCATGCTTAGGGGCAACTTATTTTTACGAAAGTAATTATGCGCCAACTTGTTTCAGTGTCTTATGTACAGTACATACCATGCTCAGTGAATATATGTTTTAACTCTCACACTTGTAACGGTTCCACCAGCAAATTACAGAGCTGGGAGATGAATCTGCCATGGCCTTTTGTTAAGGGCGCGGTCTACCGCAATTTTCATCACAATTTTTTTATTTGTACCATACTCAAAAAAATCACAGTGGATAAATACATTGCAGCCTACAATGAAACGCTAATCAAATTAAAGAATAAAATTTATTTGTATTTAATTATAATTATTGCTTTTCTTAATTTTTATTTTAATTTAAGCATTTTTTAATACAAATAATTTTTATTCTTTATTTTTATGAGCATGGCATTGTAGCCTGCAATGCCTTTATAAACTGTGATTTTTTTGAGTTTGATATATCAGTTGGTTTTAGTGTAGTCCTTAAAACGGAAACATGCAAACTATGACTCTAACAAGCCATTGCGCGAAAACTATGAGGGATAAAAAAATTTTATAAGAGCCAAATTTAGTCACATTTTGTGCGTAAAATAAAAAAAAATATCTGGTACAAATAAAAAATAAAAAAATGGTGATGAAAATTGTGGTAGACCGCACCCTTAAAGAGTCCGTGGTATATAATTCAGCGCTAAAAACATCAGTTCAGAATTGTAGGTTTCTCGAAACCAATTTGCAAAATTCAATAAACAGCAATCCTAGACAACAGTTTTTGCCAACTTTCTGAGCTAAAATATTTCCTCGATAAACGTATATCTGAATCTCTGATGCAGTAATATCGTACGTTTAGTTGCGGTGCAAGAGATCACGCTTAACACATGCATAATTCTGGGCAAATGTTAGCAAGTAAAGATGGCTGATTTAGTGATCAAGGATTGCTGTTCTGTAGTTATTCTATATTGACTTTCAAAAACGTGCAGATCTCAGTTGAATTGAGCACTTGTTTATATACCGCGTCCTCTTAAGGCTGTTCAAGTGCGATAAAATCATAATTTTATATTTTTGATAAGTAGTGTTTGTTTTGTAGACGATACTTGTAAGTGCAGTTTCATCTTACGAAACAATTTTAGCTCACGTACTTTTCTCATAACTGGGCATCAAAGTCAAAAGTTACACGTTATACTTCCAAGCAAATAGTGAAAAGTAGTTGACTTACTTAAATGAAATATTCACGGTTAACTAATATCCCGTTAGCTACGTAATACAGCATTTAGAAACCTACAACGTAATATTGTGAATTTTTTAAAAAAATTATAAATTACAAGAAAAAATTGGAAATTTAACAATTTTTTTTAAATACAAAAATATTTCAGTGGAAGTTATTAAAATATTTTTTTGTTACATAGCACAAGGCATGTTATTTCACCGTAAGTATTTTCATTTAAGTAAGTCAATTGGTTTTTACTATTTGTATGGCAGAGTAATTAAGCAACATTTTAACTATGACGCACCGTTATGAGAAAACTATGAGAGCTAAAATTGTTTCGTAGGAGTAAACTGTACTTACAAGCATCGTCTACAAAATTAATACTATTTCATAAAAATATGACATTATGGCCAATTTGTCCCCGCCATCTTGTTTCAGGTTTCCGATACTAACACATCTGTTGTGTGTTTAGAGAATCATTTCTCTTCGTAGCTGAAATAGTTCCGCAGATTCACGAAGGAGAGCAGCACACTCGCATACTTGATCACGTGGTGTTAGTCAACTCCTCACATCCCTCCCCACATCTTTATCCTTGTTACTCTTTCCG
>PNEQ01096204.1:0-17878 GCA_003012365.1 Medauroidea extradentata
CCCCCCCCCCCCCCCCAAAAAAAAAAAATCAATAAAATCAGCCTAATCCTGCAACAAACCATTTCCATACATTCCTGCTTGCATACATTTCTGACACAGCCATTAATTAATAATTTCTAAGCAAAGCAATATTTTCAAAACTGAAAACTATGGCAAGTCCAAAACATTAAGATGTTTCCTTCAATAAAGCACGGGTTCCATAGGTCATCCTCTGTAAAAATGTTTATTTGAAGGTATTATTCATAATGGTGCTATTCAAACAGTTTATAGTGTAAATGTTGAAAAAGATTCTAATGTTTTTAAACAGTCTAATAGGGCCTCTTAGAACAACAAAGAGTGAGATTTTTCTCTAAATATAAATGGATGCGGAACAGGTGAGGGAGTAAATAAATATCATACAAAAACTACCAACACAACGTGAAAGTCAGTAATACAAACTGGTTTTGAGAAGATGTTTTTATAAGTTGTGAGTGGCTTTTTTGTTCCAGATCCAAAACGTACTTAAAACATCTGTCCACTTAGGCCTACACAAAATAATCAAAAGGAATAACTTATTCAGGAAGTAATCACTTCACTGAATTTAGGCCTATGGCTTCTTTGAACAGTTCTTCTGCTGGTAGACTTAACTTCTTCCAAAAAAACTCTCCATCACTTTTTTTACGAACGTTTACAGCGAGCACAACCATATTTTTCGCCATTTCACTTTTCTGGAAGCATCATTATTAAAAAGGAAACCCGCTTGATCAGCACAACTAAAATGCAGTAGAAAAATAAAGAAAATGACTAATGGCACAGAACTTTGGGGCCATACTTTGCAAACAGACAGAGAGCATATTCTTATAAAAATATATATTTTATATCCCATTCCAACAACAAATATCTATACAACTTTTATATAGGTTTTCAACAAACATTAAAATGATAAACATTTCCTGGCGCATGCGCGTCTTCTTTGACGGTATCGTTTTACGCACTCGCAGTCTTCCGCCATGTTGGTGTCACCAGGTGCAATAGAAGAAGGGAGCCAATCAAACTGTGACGTCACGTCCCAGGGAAGTCTGGGCATCAACTTGAGTTCACAGTCTTTCGTCGAAATTCTTGAAACCAGGTTGCAGCTGAACCTACTGACGGCCCCACAGGATACGTTGACGGTGACCATCGCCTCGCTGCCCACCAAAACAGGCAGGGAGGCACACCGGCCCCATACCAGTGCAGTCATCGACGACGGGACTTTTTGCAGATAAACAGCAACGTCCCCTTACACAGCTTAGGGATTTCTTGTCAATCTCAACGGTCAGGAGACGTAAAATATTAATTTATTTAATTTCTTCTGGAACACATTGCGATCGGGGCCAGTTGACCAGCAAGAGACGTGTCGGAGCCTCTCATCACACTACTATGGTTATACCAACTCTTTTCTAACTGTCACAAAATTAATTGTGTCTTATTTGACGCTATCATTTACCTTGTTTTACTCGTTTTGTCATATAAATGTGCTTAGCATCACACTCTCTAGCATGCGCAATGAGAAAATCACAACGAAACAATAAACAAAATGTTAACTCTTTCTGACGGTAAAATGCCCAGAAATTCATAAAAATACCGTCATCAATATCACAAGTTGCATCCCATTGCTTAGCACAGTTGTTTTTATTAGCAGCACGGTTTTTGAATGAACGTAAACTAAATAACGCACACGAGATACTAGTCCAGCGTCCAATACCGCAAGATGCTTCTGTACTTAGTAGGCCTATCATTGTTAAAATAACTAGTACAAAATACTCGAAGGCCAATCACACAAGTTTCACGAAATACGATAAGTGTGACAAAAGTAAAATAATAAAAATACATGACCACAGCCAATAAAAATTTTAATTTGGTTAACACCATATTGGATGACAAATGAAATAATTTTTTGATTGGCTAACAAGCACCAATGATGATAGCGCGAGAAAAAAAAATCCCATAATTTTAGCAGAAATTATTGGAACTACCAACGTTAGCACAGTTATATCGTAAAATCACTGGCGATGAAATCAGCTAAAATACTAAAGTTACTGTACGACCTACAATACCTATACGCTGTGTGGGATAGTCTCGTGCTATGGTACGAACACCAGAATACCTATTTATGTACAGCATTTACGATAAAACCACAAACGTACGCATTAAAACTAAAAAGCGGGAGATTAGGGCCTGCAGCACTAAACAGGAATGGGTCGGAAGATCCGTTCACATAGAAACAGCCGTTGTTAGTTACTGAACTCCATGCCCTGTCAGCAGCGAGAAGAGAGACAATTTTACACAAGGGCAGGAACTTAGTGACAAATTTGTTCACAAATATCTAAACAGAGCTCCAGCTATCATACAAAATAATATTCGCAAGAAAAATAAAAACATACTTGGCATGATGCTTGAAAAGAATATAATTTATCTTAAATAATGTAACATAAGTTCATTAAATTTTATTGGGATGCAGTCAACGTAG
Source organism: Medauroidea extradentata (assembly GCA_003012365.1). Classification (NCBI taxonomy): domain Eukaryota; kingdom Metazoa; phylum Arthropoda; class Insecta; order Phasmatodea; family Phasmatidae; genus Medauroidea; species Medauroidea extradentata. Next base: position 2,489 of record PNEQ01096204.1, read on the forward strand.
ACAACCAATACTGAATGTTTTAGTACAGTGGGTGTGTCAAATTTGATGCGGACCAACGGGATGGCTGTGAGATGGAATAACAAAGACCAGTAGTATTGCCTAACCTAAAGTTGTGAATGTGGGCAATACACTTTTACTTGTCTTAACTTCCATAAATATGTACAGTCCTCAAAACGTACAGAAATAGTACCAGCATCACCTGTTACAATTTGCGAAAACCATGAAAAATTGAGATTTGGATGGCCTAAGCCAGGAAACGTACCCAGGTTCCCCAAACACAAGTTCAACGTGTTACTGTTGCAGCACCTTGCTCTGTGAAAGCAGTTAAAAAATTTATAGCCAACATAACTGTTAATTAAATATTTCTTATAGGATACCTAAACAGACAATGTATTAATAGTACCTTAATTAAAATTACAGCAGAACCCCTATTTTAAAAAAAAGCCTCGGTTAACAAATAGGTTTATGCTAAACAAAAATATATTTTATTTTTCTAACTTTACATTTTAGCACCTCAAAATTATAAAATAAAAAATTAAGTTATAATTACTGTTTTCTCACGTTAGGTATTAAGGTTCTATAAATTATGTCCATTAACAAGTAATAATAACATGCCACAGTTACCAAGTTGCAGCTGTAAAAGAAAGAAAATTGGGAGGAAAACTTCTACTGAAACACACATGAAATGAGTCCCTAGTGAGTTAGGCCGCACGCACAACACTGACATCCGAGAAGTGATGCAACCGCACCTTCTTTCTTTCTGTATTTCTGCTGCTCCCACAACAAAATAAAAAATCCCACGAAAAATGCAAGGAAAACAGATTAAAAGTTGGTGAGATCACAATGGTAAAATACACACAGTGGCAGCAGTTGTCGCTAATAGTACACAGCACTGCACTCGCTACAAAAAAATTACCACTTGTTAAATATACTGTGCACTCAAGCTTCTGATTATCATCGGCAAGACATATTAGATATGTCTGTGGTGTAGTAATTTTATTCTAAAAAGTGTACATACTGCTGCAATAGTAATATTTAGGATTTAATTTTTTTCTACCCCCAGGATACGTGTTTGAAATTGCCTGTTTACTGATATTGATATTTGTTTTTAAACTGAATCTTGTAGGTAATTGGGATTCAATTTATTTTTCTCAAAAATATGCTGGATTGAAAAGTACTGTACTTTTACTTCTCTATCTGCCAATGAGATAAAATTTAACCTAAAGTTTTTTTCCTCCATGTAGATTATTTTCATTACGTTTTATAAGTCGAGATTTAAGCATAAAATACTTGATAAGTTAGTTAAGATTTTATTTCTTCGTAATCCCTTCCCCAATTACAAGTTGTGTGATTGTATCTTCTTAATAATCTCAAAACTGTATTGAATAATTTATTTTATGCTGTACCTACTCTTATCTCAAGAATAGATATTTTTTAACTCGGGTATTAACACGCTGGTGTTCAAGTATAACAAAACTAATAGTAATGTTACCTGGCTGTGAGCTAGCTTGTTAAAAGAATGTTAGAAGCTTTTATTAACGTCAGATCCATGTGTCTGTTTTTCTTATTTCAATATTTTGAATGAAAAATACTTAATTTAGTAATAAATAAAGCAAAAAAATTAACTAGTTCGAATAATTTTTATTATTTCTTGCTGTATGCCTAAAGGCCTCACATGACATTTTTCTTTAAGGATTACTAATAATTAATTGATTAAATTTATTTTAGAAGATATCGTTTCTGCTACAATTGTTCTGACTTAGCTATGATGGGCAGTGATAAGTTTCTCTATACCTAACTTACTTTATTTAGCTATGACTTTAATTCACTTAAATCTTCATACTTACAGTAGGTAGGTGCATCATTTGGGGCTTACCTCACCTAATACCTTTTCTCACAAACCTCTCCCCACCCCCCTTATTTCTCTCACATTTCCAAGTGAGTGAAGGGAACTTATAGACGTCCCGGAGGATATTTCATTTCAGTATTCATTTTGTGCACATCAGTAGGCTATACGACTAGGCTACTAACCCCTTACTGTAATTCTATCTGAACTTCAGTGTTGATAAGGTTTTGTTTGAGAGACTTCCTGTTGGCTCTTAATAACAACAGTTCTTGAAGGATGTATTCCCCCTACCCCTCTTCACGTCATCCCTAGCTTATCCATTATAAACCCCATCCTCCTATTCCCATCCTTATCCCAACCCCTTGACAATATCTCTATACATAAAATGAATTGTCCCACTTACTCACTCACTCATCAGTACACAGACCAAACTGCTGGATTTAGAAACATAACATTTTTGGGTGGCTTGCCCTTGTATCATAGGCATTAGCTAAGAATGTATTTTTCAAAATTCCAAAATTAAGAACATGAAAAGGAGCAAAATGTGATATTTTTTAATCAATCTTTGATACTGCTTATACCCGTTGAGATATTGACATGATTTCTGCTTCAGAATTAAAGTTACAGAAATGTGTATTACTCAATTTTTTGATTTTTCAAAATTCAAGGGGAAGAAAAGCTGCAAAATGCATTTTCAATTAATCCTCTATAACCTATAAGTTAACTATTGAACCTGTTTAGATATGGAGGTGATTTCTGTTTTAGGATGAAGCTTAAGCACATCCCCAAAGAGTGATTTGAGGAATTTTTAAAATTCAACTTCTAAGGTTATTAAACAAATTTAATGTGGTTTCGATTCATCCTCTATATCTCTTAAACCTGTTGAGATATTGAGATGATGTTTGAGTAGAGTTGAAAGTTACATAAATACCCAAAAAGCAATTTCATGATTTTCAAAATTCAACCATTTAGGAGATGAAAATATGTAAAATGTTCCAGAAATCCTGAACAGCAGGTATGATCACAGAGAAACAATTTAAAAAGTTGTTACTTTTAGGCATCCATTTGATATGTTTATCTCTTTGGGCACTGGTCTGTATAAACATAAATTCTTAAAACAATTCTGACAACCTACATTGGGGTAGTTTAGAAAATTGGTAGGAGGTACTGGGTTTGAATCCAGTGTAAGGTAAGACGACAAAGAACTGCTATGATATTATACCGTGCAGACAGTCTCTCTACTGTCATGCATACCTTGCGACTGACAGAAGAAATAATATTGAAAAATATTGTGTGTGTTACAAGGGTGCTGTACAGTATTCTTTTAACTGTACATATATTTTATTTATTGCCTTTCGGTTCTACAAACAGACTCGCTTCTAAAACATTACACTTTAAAAAATGTTACTTTCTTTTGAAGCTGCATTACACACATAAAATATGATCAACTTACTAAAAAATCTAGTTACATAACTCCATGCCTTGCTGTATTGCGGCCAGAGTTTATTTTTGTAGATGATATGAGAGTATCTACAAAGAAATTAGTGTACATCAAACATCACTGCTAATTGAAGTAATTTTAAAAGATTTCAATAACTATTTTTATTACATATTTTCGTAAATATTTTATTTAGTCATAATTTTTTGGAATACTTTTTCTAATGTTCCTAAAACCTTTTTGTCAAATAGCTATTTCCATTATTCCCAAGTTCGTTAAATCGGGGTTCTACTACTAGTACTATTACTGTAGTTGGTAAAATTTCTTCTGTGTATATTACTGACTGAATAATGATTCACTACCTGTCACTACATAATCCACACTGCTGTCCTGTGAGGCAAGATTCATGGCCACCGCAGCGAACAGACCCTGCCCGCCACCCTGCAAAAACAAGGTCTTGTAGTTGTTTGGGATGTCACTGGAAAAACAAACAGTTAATAAACAATCAGTAATAAACACAAACAATCTTCACTGTTTCTCACACAAAAAAAAATAAAACCTTAAAACTAAATTAGCAGTAATATTGTAATAGGAGAAAAAGCGATAAATTGGTAAACAAATTGAAATTTCACAAAAACATGTATTACGTCACAAAAATATTCCATTATATAATTATTACTACATGCTCTTAAATTGTATTGGAGTACATAGTTTCCCAAAACAGGATTGGCAATAAGGCATTTTATTTTAGAATGCAATGTGTCCCAAATATTTATGATTGCATAATAAAACTCACTTACTTCAAATTAATGCACGAAAATTATAAAATATTAACAAAATTACTTATAAAACTGATACAGTCAACAAAAATGGCATTAGATAGAGACAGATCAGGGTACAGTATTATGTCTCAAAAAATTTCTAATAGCTAAACAACTATCCTGGTTCCTGACAAGGTTCTCTGTAAGCAATTCTCCCTGCCAAAACAGCTGATGGGCTGCGAAAATATCGGATTGATGGGCTCATATGCACATTTAACTTCTATGTGTGATTTGTGTTTGAATAGTATTAACTTTTTACCTTTAGGAAAAAAAAAACAGTTTTTCCTTTATTAAACTACCATATTGTCAGTCAGTATTGCCACTCAGTCAAGAAAATGCATTTTCCCACACTTACTTCATCCAAAGCAAAAATTTAGAATTCACCTATTTTTTTATAATACTGTACACTACAAAAACTCTCAACACACATTAAAATAGAAAATCATTCTCTACAACACATTAAGATAAAATATCATACATGCTTTTTAATTTTTATTAATCTTTTTTAATACACTAGAACAGTTGTTGCTGTAGAAGTACAATTATAAAATTCTTTTACCACCAATAACTAATCCTTTTTGGGAATTCCACAAGAAAGACAACATAATTAACCTGATTACTATACAACACTAATTTTCTGGCATGTAGGCTATCATAACCTGACTTTTGACACCTGTGACAATATCAGAATTAAGAAGGCATTGCCCTACAATTTACAGAACTGAGACACTGGCAACTAATCCAGCACTACAGTACCAAATATCCGTACACATGTGGTAATATGGTCTTGATGTGGCGGCCGACCAGGCCAGATACATAAAAATAAAGGTTTACACTGACAACTTACATACACACATCACAACACAGCACTTAAACAAAATGTAAGACTGTTACTGTATTTCAGAGGTTCCTCTAGGACAAAAAGTCTTTGCGTCATATTGACTCATTGGTTTGGAAATTGTCAGTCAAAAGATCAGAATTGTGAGTCATGCAAAAATAATATAAAAACACCCACTGAAAAACAATGTAGGAAACGTTTGCGCCCAACGCAAAGTAAAGACTGAAAACAAGTAATTATTTAAAACCACTGTATTTCTGAAGATATTTAAATAATTTTATATGTAATTATTAACGCAAGCACAAATTTGTTATTTTGGATAAGGCTTCTACATGCAACAAAATATTCTTCAAGCAAAATGAGAAAACGAGTCAAATTTGACTCGCAAGATTCAATCACGTAAATCAATCTAACCTCAAAGTGATAATTTACCCGTAAATCGCAAGTAAGCGGAAGTCCTGTATTTTAAAGTAGGAAAACTAAACAAACCTACTTTTGAAGGAATGGTTGTTTAAAGAAACTTCAGAATCGTAGTATACTTTTTTTCCAAAGATGAAGCTGGATTACCTACAGAGTCAAATTACCTGGGAAGCCATTTACACGAAGGACAGATTATCACAAGCTACAGATCAAATACAACTCAAAGTAACACAATTTCAAATATCCAACTGACCACACAATAGTTCTCTCCTAGACAGCTAGGCATACTAGTTATGTTAACACCGCTTACTACATGCAGTGTGCTACCATTTGAAGTCCAAAAAAGTTGGTTGAACCAGCAAATGTCACAACTACTCAACCACAAGAAAAAATATACTTGTATATACGCTCACGTGCAAGTATAAGTCTGTTCACACTTGTGCTTTTCTGTCTGTATTTTATTCTAGTTAATATCCTAGCTGCCTTTCCCCAGCCTCTCTACTTGCTTATATCTACAACTGTACCCTCACACAAGAGTCGTGCTTCAGGTAGTCATCGTGGACGATAGAAGACCAGGGCGAAGGTAGGATCCGCAAATAATGGCTGTTCAGAAACAAAGTGTAATAAACATAATGCATTGTCGATAAGCACCGATGGAGCACATTACATGAAAGAATCCAATCATCTAAAGCTCAGAGGTAACGAAGACTGGCGGTGTACAGAGGGCAGGTATGCAATCACAATAATTAGTCTATAGGTGAAACTGTCAGGCCCAGATGTACACTTTACCCATAGGCCTCCAACGCAAACTGCATTATGATTACAAGTATTCAGAAATATATAGTTTGGCACTATCAGTTTTATATTAGTTGTCAAAAGTTTTGTTTACTTAATTTATTTACAGACAACTGAATTTTGCTTATTACTCTGACATCTCACAGTTAAAATTAAATGTAAAATAAATACACCCCCGGCAAAAATCTGTCACAGTATTTCCTGGATTTCATTATGTTACATTGTATTTGCAAAACACATTTGACCTATTGCACTCTACCTACGCCACTTTCTAGACCTGCAATCCAGACTATGACCAAGGTTGGCGTGGAAACAGCACATCACATAGTCATACTTCCCATCTACTATGGCAAGCCAACCCACTCTACTGCTGTCCATGTAAGAAGTTGTGTAGTGCTCAGTACTATTGTCAACCTGCACACAGACTTGTTCAAACTCCATGTACACGCGATTCCACGTCTGCCCCCTGCCACATAACCACTGGTGTGTTACCTGTGGCCAATCAGACTATTGATTCCTTAATGTAATAAGCTCCGTTTGTGCACTTATATACCCCACTATGAATTTAATCATTTGTTCCTGAGCACCCGGTACATCTGAGAGTAAAGTCCATTTAATTTCAGTACGGAGTATCAACGGGATGAGACAAATGTGGAGCTAAGGTTTGGGGAAACTTGAAGTCATAGCCAAGATAAACCTGCAAGCCTACGTCAATATTCACCATGTTTCCCACATATTGGAAATTGTGATGACCCCGTTGGGAATCGAACCTAAATAACAGTTGTGAGAGGCAAGTGGCTGAAAATGTACACCCTCATCAATGATCACCCTGACGATGGTCATGGGAAATAACATGACAGAGTGAAAGAAGAAAACTACGTACAGAGTTTTCGAAAAGAGCCCTTACGAGCACAAACCAATTCACACAAATACTAGTTTTGCCAACTATGTGCCATTTTTACTCTATTTGGCAGAAGTAACTAACATTTCGTGGTCAATTATTCATTTTAGCAGGCAGTGAAATATTTAACACATATGTAAAGCACAGTTTCAGAAAACAGAATTTTAAGTATCAAATTATAGTAAATACAGTGCATACTTACGTTCATCACAAAAACAGAGCAAACACCAAAAATAAAATTCAGTGTTGTTATGATAAAACTATTTAGGTAACTGCTTGTAAGGTTACAATTTTTATTGCATTTTCTTTTGAATTAAAAATTTGAAATAGTCTAATTTTTTTTTGTTTATTTTCAGGGATTTCATGGGTTGTGTATTAAAATTCAAGTGACATCTGAATAATTGAAACAGGCAGGACGCAGACACTCACAGCAGTTCGCGAAGCGCTGCATGCGCAGCATCATTGATCTTTGCGTAGTCCGCGCCACGGTGGCTCATCTCCATCACGCTTATCTTTGTGTCCCCATAGTGTATTAGCTCCTTCTGTACCTCCAGCAATACCTGGAACAAACCACACTGAATATAAACCTCTCTCAGTCCCTATTAACATACATCTCTAGGACTTACAAACCGATCTCAATTCTTATCTATCTTATATTGCACGAGATTTCTCACGCTTAAAATATTGAAACAATTTTGTCACAGCAAGTTCTTAGCATGCTTCATGCGGCCCACTGGACGCCAGTTTGGCGCACCTGATGAAGACAAGAATTTTGTTGCCAATACACACTTTATAACACCAACACATAGACTCTAACTTTTCCCCCACATTTTTAATCCTGTAGCAATATTTTCTTCTTCTCGATGCAGAAAATGTTTTTGTCCAAAAGTGATACTGCGAAAGGTAGACTAACCGAGCCACTGCCGTAGCTAACATTAACATGTCAATCGCTAGTCTTGCTCTCACCAGGGACCCCGAGTAGGCAGCGCCCTTAATCTCGACTCATCAGTAGCAGTCATAATTGTTGCAGATGTGTAGGCGACATGCAATCACCTGAGATTTTTGACGGTGTATGAAGCAAGGGAACAGTAGCATTTGTCAAAAATGTATTTGTAACAACACCAGTTAATTACACGTACATTACTTACATCATTTAGGATGCTTATCTAATCACAGTTACAGCACAAATTGTTTACAGACTCACAATTCTTATCACAACACACACATTACTGTGGAAAAGATCAGACCTGCACACAAAACAAAAATACATGTAACTCAGCACAAATCCCCATTGATTGCATCATGCGATACAGAAGTCAACATTCCAGGTCCACGCAAACAAGTGTTGTGACATGATAACCTTCTCATCTTTGCCCTCCCGAATATTTACACAACGTTATGAGATTATGTTACATGCCACGGGTTAAAATACTCTTGCGGACACAGAGACACTGTCATTCATCTTGGTACTTAACAAACATCATAACTACAGGTATTTCATGGAAGACTCCATTAGCGAACTACATTCTAAATGACCATTATTTATAATAGCTAGTAATTCACTGTGTACAAAATATTTTTCTGCACACCTTACATGACACTAACACATTTTAAAAATCAGTATGCCAAGCAAATTATGTGGCACAGTGTATAAAACAATACACTCACATTTTGCAGAACTCGGAGATTAATTCCCCACCAAAAAATTCTGATTCCCGTTTTTTACTTTATTTTTTCTCAAAGGGATTTAGGTCTCGTTGGCAGTGAGGTCATCAGGGATGGCTACACAGAACTTAACGACACACTCGGAACCAAGAAGAGGAATCGGCCATTGATTTTGTTAACGAATCATTAGAGCAACCACCTAGCCATTTCATAACAACATCAAAACTCAAATCTGGATGGCAGAAGTTGGGAATCAAACCTGGGTCCTCCAGAACGCAATTGCAATGTATAACAGTTGTGTTACCTTGCTTAGTTTCGGTTTATCACTGACTATCCATATTTACTTGAGGTAAACACAAGAAGGGTCTCATGGCAGGTCACGGCCAATTCATTACACCTTTCCCTCTCCACGTATCTAACGATGACCTTGTCTAAGAGATGTTATATAATACACATCTGCATGTTGGGAGGCTCAGAACAGGAACCATAAGGGTGGCTTTGACGTAAGCATCAAATGCCACATCACCACTATTCACCAACCACTGAATTAGCATGTATGTTATCTGCAGACCTTATTTTACAGTGGGAGTTTAGGTCGCAACCTATCCCAGAGCTATGAGAACAAGGACAGCAAATAACAATTTTTTATTACACCATTTCCATTTATTTCAGAACGTTGATGGCCCATGGGGCACGAGAGTAAGACTGCAGCGATTCGCCATTGCCTTCCACAGAGAAGGGGTTGACAGGACAAACACAACATCTAGCCCTAGACACGAGCAGGTTAGGTACATCATCTCCCCAGTCCGGGATTGTATTCAGGATTCTTGGCCCACCATACACGTGACCTAACCACTGAGTCAAACTGTTAACTATGCCAAGTGTCAAACCTACATACTACATACGTATGACTGTTCATCTTAATATGGCTCACATTACTATAGGATCTTTAAGAAATACCTTAAAAACTAAAAACTGTTGCGACGAACAGTTAAATTAAACCATGTGGGGTTCAATATGTTAAGGAAATTTCTTGTTAACAAAAAATCTGAAAAGCAGAACGATTGTGTATACCGAGAAATCTGTAAAGCTTACTGGATATATTTCCTTATCATCCATGTTGTCTAGAAATGTCTAGGAATAAAATCATGCAAGTGTTTTTTTATATTGACTTTTACAATAGGCAATGTAAATATCCCTTGATCTGATAACCGAAAATCCAAAATTCCTCGATTTGATAATGTTGCCAGTGTATGTAAAACCGGCAAACTTCTTAGTAAAAATTGTAAGAATGTCTGTAATGCTTAATATAACTGTTAATGAACATTCGTTGTGGTTGTAGATTATTTTATTGTAACAACATACTGTATTAAAAACACAAAGAAAAAACAGCAATTTATGTACTATAGGACACCTTAAGAAAAACTTAAAATTTTAAATCCCTTGAATAACTAACGAAAATATTAAAGTAAAAACCTATTATTTTTATGTAAAACATAGGCTACCTTTTTGGAATCATAATATATTTAATACACATTTTACAAAAATTATTTTTTCATTATCAAACCAAGGTAAACACTGTTAGGTTCGTATTCCTCTATTCAATAACCCTCTTAAATACTTCCAAAACAATGTTATATTTTGAAATATAGTATCCATGTTGTCTTAGCAACCTGATTTGGAACTACCAAACTGGCCAAAATACAAAACTTAAGAAGTGAACTTGCTTGCTTCACTCTAAATAGAAATTGTGATTCTTCCCTGAAATAACATGAGAAGAAAAAAAATTGCAATGTTCAGAACAAATATAGTGCAAGGGTCGCAACTACTGCATGTGAAAGTGCCAAGTCCACTAACTATGCACTAGAGAAAAAAAATTATAAAACCTAATAAAAATAACTTGTAATTGGGCAACCTGTAACATCTTCCTCAATCACCAATCATCTACCGATCCCCTCCTAATCTTTCCAACCCCCCTTACTGTCGCCAACTCCTCTGAAAGTAAATTCCACTTTCTTACTGACCTTGTAAATACTGACTGCCTACCCCGCTTTGTTCTGATCATTACCTGGATTTTCTCACTATTATTCCCTCTTCCTCTATACTCTGCCTTCGTTAACAGGCAGTCTACTTTTACCCCACCTTCCCACCATTCACCATCCTGTATATCCTAATCAGCCTTTCCACTCTTATTCTTTCCTTCAACGAACTCCACCCTAATTTCTTCAGCATCACAGATGGCTGAAAGTTATCTTCGTCCTCACCAGCCTGCCCTCTGCCTTCTCCATTCATTCTTCACCCACCCTGCTGCACATCTTTGCAACTTCTCCAGTTTCAAGAGTCTATTTCCCACCATTTTTTATATTAAGGATGTTCAAGTGGGGAGTAACCGAAATTTTATATTCGGTTCATTGTCCTCTTACAAAAAAAATTAGCTCAACCAGTTTTATCATAATGGCACTTTTTCATTCTTATTAGCCGCAAAAACCAATGAAAACAATAAAATAAAAAATTCACACTAAAAGTATATATCACATGCTACTACTTGATATGTTTTAAAATCCATTAGGCCTACCAAATATTTTTGTGTTTAAAAATTCTGAAATTTTTTTGCTTTATCAATTTTTTTTTAAACACAAAAATATTTTGTAATTGTATTTTAAACACGTCAAGCAGTAACCTGCAACATGTTGTTTCATTGTGAATGTTTCATTTCATTATGTTCATTTTTTTTTTTTGTTTCTGTGGCTTATAATAACAGAAAACATGCAAATTTTGACTTTGAAATGCTATTATGGGAAAACTGGCCGAGCTAAACTTTTTGGTAAGACAAAAATGTACTCCCAAGTTACGTCCAAAAAACAAAGACAATATTTCATACAAATATAAAATTACAATTTTTCTTCACTGGGACATCCTTTAGTTACTGAATCCCAGGTGGTTCACCTCAAGTATTTTCACGCCCTTAAATATACACTACAAAACACCTATATGCCTACATAAAAATTTATGCTATACATTCTTATTTCTGTAGAAATATCATCCTCTTCTTAATGCAAAAAAAAATTGTTTTTGTACGAAAGTGGTAATGTAAAAGATAAAACAGCTAAAACCTAACAACCTTTACGTTTACATATAAATCTCCAGCCTTTTTGCTGAAAATACACTATTTTAAGGCAGGTCTTCAAAGCAGTGATGGCTTTACATCTACGTCCCAGAAGTGAACATAAGAACAGACACCAGATTGAAACTACCATTCTGACCACCCATAAGCAAAGTTCACAAATTATCATACAAGATAACCTATGCATATAATGCTCTGTTGAGTCTGGCGCCCAAGGCATACTGCGACCTTAAACTGAGAAGTATCACCAGTGTGATAGATCATGCCTGTTGAATTGCTTCAATTACATGCCAAATGACAACAATACCATGTCACATATCTCAAAAACCAACAGCAGTTGAACTGCCCTTTGACAAAATATATTACTTAAATAAAATTGATTATTTTAGTCGCAACAGAGATTGAATTGAAACTGCTCCCTATGAAGGGCTTCTGCTTACGAAGTCTCGGTAACTTATTACTTGTAAGTGGGAAACCACCCAGCGGCAAGTTCAACCTACCTTCTCACTTCAGAAAAAACTTTCCTAAATATTCCAACCCCCTTCAATGTTCCGCTCCCTCACCAATTTACAAAACAGTCTAAGCCTGCCCTATTCTCTTCTGCTCATCAACTGAATCTTCTTACTAACAGCCAGCCTAACTTACCCCATCATACCCCTCCATACACATCCTTGTACAACTTGTACATCCTGACCATCCATTCTACTCTTCTTCTTTCCTTCAATGAGTTTCACCAAAAATTCCTTCAACATTACTGATGGCTGGGGCTTCCTTTGGTCCTAGGGTTACCAGACGTCCTCTTTTACCCGGACATGTCCTCTTTTACCCGGACATGTCCTCTTTTCAATTCCTCGTAAACTGTCCGGCCGGGTTTTACAAAAATGGGCCAAATGTCCTCTTTTTCAAGAATAGACAGCCAGTATGTATTTTTATACTGTCTCTGTCACAAAATGTTAGGAACAGAGCTGACAGGCCTCGCGTTTATGTACAACTTCTTTGCTTTGGAAATTATTACATTGGTCGTTTGTTATACATATGTTTACAGAAAGTGCAATTGTCAGGCTTTGTTGAATACTATTTCTGAGTGTTGTTTTAAGTGTCCTCTTTTTTAATGCTTTCAACAAGTATGTCTCCTCTTTTTGGGTTACACTGCTGTGGCAACTCTACTTGGTCTTCACCAGCCTGCCCTTGCCTTCTCCAGTTATCATTCAAACCTCACTATCCATCTCTGAAACTTCTCCCGTCCTCACACTTCCAATTCCACAAAGGTCCCACTCTGCTGCAGCATAGGAACTACTCTTAACATTGGTCGTACCACTGCAATATTATGCCTTCTCCTTCACCTTACTACAAACTCCTGTGAGGACCTTACCAAACAACCCCAGTATTCTCCTTCCCTTAGAGATTATCCTATCTACCAGTCTCCTCCTCCTATGTCTTCCTGCAACACAGTCACCAGTACTTTATTCCATATCTAGAATACACACAAACCTAACTTCTAGTAGTTAGGGCGTTTTCTCATTACAATAAAACTTAATAGTTTTAACTAAATTGGTGATAATAAAGACTGTACCTCCTCGGGGAGTTTCGCAGGCCCGCCACAAAAATTGATGACACCGCCGTCCGAGTTCATTGCTGCTATTACAAAAGTTGCGGGATACAAACTTGAAGCGGCAGCGACACACACGCTCTCCACTTACTTCAAAATGCACTGTCAAAGAAACCCGCCCAAAATGTATCTCATTCGTTCTGCGCCGGCCTCAAGTGAAAAACAATCTCAAGGTCAAACTTTATGAACAGCTAGCTGTAGTTCAAGTCCCAACGTTCTATGTTGTCAGATATCAACATGTACACGTGTTTAAAAAAACCGCAGGAAAAATTATTCTTAAATTGTTATCCTACAATCACAAAACATGTTTTGATTTCAAAATAGTTTTATTACTAACAGTATCTTATTAATAATACTGTTTAAAATCATGCAAAATGAGCGCTATCTGGCAACAATGCCAATGATTCTCTAAATTACGTAACATGCCCGAAAATACCCGACCTTTCACTGACGCTCGTGTAACTTCGAGATTATTATTCAAATTACTTTTGCGGCGAGTGTCATTATTTGATTATGTCACAGGAATTTTAGTACAATTATGCTTACAATTATGCTTACCAATGTCTAGTTCTACGTAAAAAAAAGGCAAGAATATAATAATTGCTAAATTAAAAACAGCAGCGTACAGTACACTGTTCATAACCTGCAAGAAACCGCAATCAAAAAACGAAATGCATCCAAAACTTTTAACATGCGCAGTCAAAATACTCGCTTAACCAACTAAAATTCTCACATTAAACATTTAGTTGAAAATGACACACCAGCAACAATACTTTTTGAACCAAGAATATACCCACCGCACTTCAGCCAACGAATCTTAACAACTTGCTGCAAATCTAACATGCCTAGACACGATCTTCTTGACACAGAAAAGAGGAAATGCTCCTTGCCTCATAAATTATTGTTCAAAAAAAGTTGTCAGAAATATTGTCGCCACCACAAATTCACGTTTAATATTTGTTTACATTGCAATGTTTACATTGTGCATTTATTTCAGTTTTTGTGGCCTATACGTTTTCCAATTCTCGTACAGCCATAAATTATTCAAATAGGTCAATTTTTTTTACATAAATTATCAAATGATCACACCCGGTTTTTGTATTGTATTGTACTTATTGATCATACTTCGAGCAATATATAGTTTTGCTATAGAATTCGTTGTTTTAAATATATAATTTAATTATAAATTAGAAAACAAGGTAAATGTCAAGAGTAACTACTCATTCGAAAATTAACAAAAAACTGCAGAAATTTACTTATTTCGATTTATTACGTTGAATAATAAAAGTAATAGACGGCTTGGCCCGGAGCATTCGCACATTGAATCATGGGTAGAATCAGCTGTCAAAGTACAAACAATCGCGACAGACTGCTGCGTTTGAATGGGCGGACGATTTATTTTCTTTAAATAGTCAGAAAATAACTTATATAAATCATGGATTTGGCGGTGTTTGATAAGTCTCAGACCAAATAATGTTCATGGAACCTTGTTTGTCTGTATAAATGTAGACGATCTGTTAGTTGGAGAGTTGAGACGATGGCTCATGTACTGTGGCTTGCTATGGGAGGGTAGCAAAACCGAATTTTTAAAAAGGACAAATACAAAAATAATGTGTGTATGTATGTGATATTAAAACAATACCTACAGTATCTATTTCATCTAGGCAAAGCTGCTGTGGAATATTAGGGCCTGCTGAAATCGTGGACAATAGTCAGAATATTTAAAATGTTGGCACTTTCACTGGTTGTGAGTGGTCAATGTTATTTGTCAGGTTTTGTAGGGCTAAGTAGTTATTTATTTCATTTCTTTCATCTTGCAGACTATTTGGGTGTATCTTTATTTTTCACATAGTTTATTAAAATTAATAATGCCCTACTTTATACCTTCCGAGTCGAAATTCGGAATTACGAGTGCACTTTTTTTAATGCTTGT
>PNEQ01096216.1:0-24768 GCA_003012365.1 Medauroidea extradentata
CGATACACCACCCGCTACGGTGGGAATATAGCAATTGGAAATCCCAATTCGTATCCTAAACCGTAAGGCCCGTCCAAGGATAAGAATGACGTACTCGTGTTTCGATCTTCTTGGATCTCTTCAGGTAAGGGTAGGTTGCAGATTTCAGCAACCACCTTACGACACGGTTTACAGATTTTCGTAAACTTAGAGGTTGACGGGAAAGGTACAAGAAATTTGAAACCTTCGACAAGCATTCTTATTATACTCAGATGCTTGTTGGTTACTTTGCTAAGTCTGTTTGTGGACCGTATACTGAAATATGTCAGTCTTTCAAACTAAGTTGCCCACATGAAAATTATTTCAGTATAACTACAAACATATTTACTGACGTGGCCTGATTAACAAACATTCCAGAAAAAGTATACGATCATACTAGCGAAAGTTGGCCGCTTCTGCCAACAGTTGGCCAGCTGAAAAATGATTGTATTTGCTACTAGGGACTGTACAGTAACTCCTTCGTAAGGAAATTTTTTGTTTAAAAATAAAATTAATGTTAACAAAATTTGTGTTACTATTAAATTAGTTTCATTTGAAAACTCCGTGGTGAAGACAATTGCGGTACTTATAAGAACTTCTACGTTGACAAAAAATTATCTTTTTAACAAATAATCGTTTATTATTTTCAAATAAAATTTTTCATAGAAAAAACTGTCATGTACATAGTAAGTTTTCCACGTTTTCTTGGCTGTAAGGCAGTATTTATTTACCGCAAGTTAAATATCTTTGCGACAAAGTTACTTTGCTGGGGTTAGTATCCAAACAAAGTGTTGTTGTGACGAAGAAAGTGTTTTTTACAGTGCACAGGGATTCTAACATGCAGGTTGTTGAACATGCCAAATATTCTTTTTCCTTAATTCATATCTGGATAGTCAGGGTAGTTAACTGAAAATTTATGTCTTCATAATGAGCATTTCAGTTTAGTATTGTACAAGGATGGGATGTGATTGTTAAGATATCATAATTTTTAAAAGCATTAAGTCCTCCAACATAGCTAAAAAAAACTGCCTTTTCAGACCGCCGTACTTCAAAGTGTACTAACGGGATGTACGTGAAACTTGGATAGAAACTCACACTGAACCTTTCTACAGACTTTCAACCAATAAAATTATGTAGTCACCGCGTAAAATTCCCAAAGTAAAAATGGATAGGCGGGAATCTTACACGCTCGTTCAGTGCCTGGCTTGTTGTGGCGATGCGGTTATACGCGCTTCAAGGACGCCCTTGTAACGCACATGTAGGCGGTACCCTTAAGGTAGTTATCTAAGCCTCTAATAACATAATTATTTTCAAATTAACCGTGCTAATATCTCGAATTTGAAACAGATACAGAAAAATTCAGCACCGTGACTGATATGGGCTTTTAAGTGTAATTTGCGGCTTTTTGTCCTTAGTAAGATTATTGTAAAAATTACAATGTAAGTAAGGCCCACCAAGACAGCATACATGATGCAACATTTGTATGTAGGAAATTTAAAACATATTTTTAACATTACGGTATTTACATACTAGTGCAACCTGAACTAACTAAGGCGAAGGAAAAAGAAACAAAGCTATTCGATTTATTACAAAAACTTTATGTTATATATATTTTAGACTGTAAACATCAACAGGTGAGTTTAAGAAGGTAAAAATTAAATAACCTTTGAATGTGTCGTCGCGAATGGAAGGAATGTGGTGCCTACTTTTAAGGGTGGGTTTGGCGGAAAAGGCGCAATCGCAAAAGTGCAGTGGGCTAACGATAATCGTGCTTTTACCTCTGACAATCGCTTTTTTTCAGATTCGATATATCGAGGCGGCGTAGCGCGCGTTCATGGACACTATTTACTAGATATTCTATTTAAAACTATTTGTGTTGTTTTACAGTCTGAAACCGAAACTAATATAACTATAATATACCTATTTTATTTTATTCACCTGTAAAGTTGGGAAGTTATTTTGCCCCGCCCTGTAGAAGATGGGGTGCTGAACTAGCACACAAACTTCAAGTTTTCCCACGACATGCCTGAAATTACACAGAGGCCTTATGCTGAAGTTTTCAGTCGTATGCTATTTGCCAGTCGAATGGTATTTGGCTTACGATTTGCTGTTTTCATATGCACGAACCGTGTGATTACGGTCGCGTACGATTTGACCATTCGCAACGTCAGGCGAGTCGCATACGACTCAGTTATGAAAATGGCGGACTTGGGGGGGGGGGGGAGTATAATTCTTGTATATGTAGAAGTACGGTTATTTTTTATTGTAATTTGGATTTTGCTGAAATTTTGACAAATGTGAACATAGAGAAATAATTACTATTAAACGAATGTGCAAGCACATTAGACCTGTTCGGAACTGTGGTTGTGAGATACCAAAATAAACCAAATGAATAAATTACCAATCTAAATATGAGAGGATTTGGGGTTGAAATGTAGTGATGTTAAATGGTGTTGCTGCAGGACTATCTTATTAATTCACTCTTAAGCCTTCAAATATCCAAGTAAAATGTCCAAATCACAGTTTCGAACACAGCTAATTGTCATGTAACCAAAGCTAGAGGGAATGCTATACCTAGGACCATGAACTTGTCGCGAAAAGAATTTTGCCACAGTTTGTTTCAGTGCCTTACGTGCATACCTGCAGTTCTGCTTCATAGTCGGTGATTGGATGTTTTAACTGTCGCGTGTCTTGGGGTTCTACGTGCAAATAACATACGTGTGGTGTTGCTGTAACCTTTCTGTGATTGGCACAGACAAATGAGATACGTCATTTTACACAGACATGCTGCCAATAACAGTGAAGCAGAGCTGCAGGTGTGCACGTAAGGCGTTGAAACAAACTGGGGCAAAATCCTTTTCGCGAAATGTTCATGGCCCTAGCTATACCTTTTAGAAATATTCAAACGTTACGAGAGTGCTAAGGCACCATAACCATATGCAATTAAATACTAACATCGCTGCCAGTCCATAAAGAAAAAAAAAGGCGCGCAAAATTCACGTACAATCATTAGGTTACAACACGACAGCATTCCTTGTCTATGGCATTGAGGTTAAATTATCAAACATTCAAACAGAGATAAGAGAAGAGTACAGATGCTAGGAGCACTAGCAGCCGATACTGAAGCCAAGCTGACTTTGTTTATTCAGGTTGAAATATGGCGGAGTGCAATCAGCTGTTCCTGTATACGTATTGAGAAACGAAGTTATGGTTGGTCAACCCACAGTCGCATTATACTCGTTGCTATGATAATAAACAACATTTTTCAGGTTCCAATATAGCGGATGGGGTCCTACTCTTTTCGTCTCAAGGCTTCATACCCCTCGCCATAGAACATACCAAAGATGTTAGAAGGGTTCAGATGGAGCATGTCGCCGGGAATTGTAACCAAACGAACGCTTGACGTGGCTGGTATCAATATGGCCGACTAATTAAAAAATTGAGGAAATATTAGTTAGGAGGTGTGTAAACAGGGCTAAAATATAGAGTTTTCAACCTAAAACATCAATTAAAGAGCATAATACGTTAATTTACCATAAAAATACCCGTCTGATGCGTACTTTTGAGGTTAAAGCAGTAAGCGGCTGGCAAATTTGGTGGCTACCTCTCCTCCCTCTTGGCTTCACTCCTCTCGCCCTCATTCAGCCCTTATGCTACCCCCATGGAACATGCCTTATGCTCCATCTGTATGTTTCTCTAATCTCTGCTTTCAAATGCACGCTCATAGATATAACAGACTTTATTTGCATAGACGTTCGTTTAAGCTCATGCAGCGTATATCATAGAGGTGACAACCCAAATATCTGAAATGGTAAGTTGTTTAATTGCTAGTACAATGAGAGCTAGGTAACCACATAAACAGAATAGCATTTATTTTCTAAATTCCTCGTGCCATTTGAATGGACTAAGCGGAATGCAGCGAACGAAATCGCATGCGACTAGTGTAACGTCCAGCATGCCAAATCTCGCACACACCAACTCGCATACGATATCACCACTCGACTGAAGCCTAATGGCCTGAGAAGTCGAACGATTTACGTCGTAAGGTCTCTGGGGTCCTTGCAGACTAACAAATCTGCAAGGACGGTAGTGTGACTTAAATATACAGCCTAATTTATTCCCACTTTCACTATCAGTAGAGGTGATGGTATATCGCGAAAAATTTTTGTGTCAACATAGCCTTGTAAACACTGTAGTTTCTCGCAACATGTATGGTTGGGTGACACGTTTGACACTCCGTAGCTGTCTGTAGACGAATAACAGGCAGAAAATATTACATTAGCGGGATTCTTATTGGCTCAGTCAAATAGGGTAACAGCTCCACGTACAGGGCAAAGCCAGTGAGCTTTTGTTAAGTTGAACGTACGTTGAAACCCACAAACTGTCAAGTTTTCTCGCGATAAACCATCATCTCTATCAGTTTGCATGAAAATACAGGTTCATATGTCAGCTCGCATAACGTCGCAACAAGCTCGTCTTGAAAACCTATTGGGTTCTTGTGTCTGCGAAGTCCTCGACGTGCCATCCAACCTTGTTAAAATTATCTGGGTTTCAATCCCAGGAGGGGTCGAGGGGTCAGACCTCTCGCCTCCCACCTCGGAAAGCCTTCTTCGGTTCCCATCGGGGTCGATCCCCGGATTTTCGCATGTGGGAATCGTGCCGGACGATGCCGTGGTCGGCGCGTTTTCTCAGGGCTCTCCCGTTTCCCCCGCCCCCTCATTCCGGCACTGTTCCATATTCACATAATATCACCCCTCACCAGCGCTAAAGACCTGGATGTTGAGTACTGACCAAAATCGCCTCACTTCTTCCATTCCAGTAATTGTCTGTACGATATTAACGGCGTCGTTCTGAGTTTTTTAGTAGTCCTGGTTATTTTTTCTCACGTTGTTTCTGGTTATTTGTTCCATTGTGTTGTGTGTGACGTAATTCCATACGGGATTTATTATGTACCAGCTGTAATACCCGACGTTCTTTGGTAAGAATACGTCACACGAAGAACATTATAGAACGTTCAGGAATACTCCAGCTCTCGATTTTCAACTGACCCTCTTTCGACACCCATATCTCCAAATGCAACCCCTGTTGTTCCAAACGGTAAGCTACTTGATTTATGGGGCATAAAGGCCTACGACCATATAACCTACATGGGGGGGGGGGGTGAGGTGGTTGGTTGCAGAGTGTCAGCGGTACACGTGGAAGAATCACACTGACTTATTACATATATATGTGTGTGTGCGCGCGTGTGTGTGAAGAGAGAGATTTGTCTGGACTCTGCATACGAAACAGTGGACTGTATACAATTTAACAATGTTCTAGATTTGAGGGTATCCCAACATGACTCACAGCGATTACCGTATCCGAGTCACTGACACCGAGCTGGCGCTCGGACCAACTCCATTAATGCAGAATTGCGGAAGGCGGGAAATTCGAAACATCAAGTCGTCAACATGGCCTGAATAGTATCTTTATTTTACATGTATGTAATGACTGCAGCTAGTCTTGACTAGCTTCTTGATTTTGTCCCTACTGATTTCTGGGACGAAGTAGTGTTTGTCCACTTTTCCATTAAGCGTATAGATTTATAAATGTGCTTTAATTGATTTACGTAAAATATAAAATATTGTTATACTTTAGTGTCTTCGTTATTGTTATCGTCGTTAACAATTCTAAAAACGTGAACGTTTTTGTTTGATATAAATTCAAAAGTGTAGTCATGTACATGACCATCCTAATCAAAACACTTTGTGTCGGAAATATTTTTTTTAATGGAAAACAATACATGGCTGAAGAGACCCTGCAAAAAAAAAACGACAAACCAATATTCTAGTTATCTACACATTTCCTCTTCGTTTTTCGTTCAATTCCGCGCCCTCGCTTCCGCCTCGCTACTGTTCCGGTTCCGCTGGTCAGGTGGTCCAATCACATCCCCGGCCTGGCTGATTGGCGCTGGTCGGAAGGGAAGTGGGCGGGCAAAAAAAAAAGTAGGAGGACGTGCTAAGTGCGAATCACGCCCGGCGAAAATGTAATTTTCAGGGGGACCGCTTTCGCGCCTGGTCCGTCTCGATGATTGGTGTGATTTGCGCACGTAATTGAGTTGCCGAGAAGGACTTGGTTCGTCGTCTGCAGTTTTAGCAGCGTGTGTGACACTTGTTAGAACACAGCTGGCCCCGTATGATTCACACTTTTTAATATGTTACGTGCGACTGATTCGTTGTTGCTAAGAAGACGCGTATGTAAGAGTGGACTTCACAGAAAATTTTAATTGTTTTTATAATTTATATATTTGCACGAGATGTGGTTTGCTTTGTAGACATACCTACGTTGTGATTTTTTTTTTTGCTGTAACGAAAATATTTTAGCTTTCGTACTTTTTGTATAATGACAAGTCAAATGTCCGTATTAGCATAACACGGGTTTATACTAGAACGATCCCACCAAGACGATGCGGGTTCGATTCCCGACGGGGTCGGTTCCCGGATTTTCGCGTGTGGGAATCGGATCGGCCGATGCCGCTGGTCGGCGGGTTTTCTCGGGGATCTCCCGTTTCCCCCGCCCATTAATTCCGGCGTTGCTCCATACTCACATCATATCACCCCCCACCTTCGCTCAAGACCTCGATTTTGAGCGCTGACCAAAATCTCTTCACTTCACCATTACTAGAAATAAAAATCAACTGACTTAACCGAAATGAAAAAATTCACACTAAAGTACAGTGCCACGGGTTACGCCAAGATGTGTATAAAAATTACGTTGATTGTTTTGTATTTAAGAATAAATTACTTAATTTTAAATAGAAAATGGCCAAAATTATGATTTTTTAAATACAAAACTATTGAACGCTGTTTTTATGTATGTGTTGACGTAGCTGGTGACGCTGTTTATCACTGTTAATTATTTCATTTCGGCAAGTCAGTTGATTTTCATTTCTCGTATAAAACCGTCTTATGCAAATTTGAACTTGCTTATGCCGTCATATAAAACCGTGAAAGCTTAAAAAAAAAAAAAAAAGTATTACTGTAGACGTAGTCACATCGCATGTCTACAAATGAACCCATCTCTTTTACAAATATAAAACGTATTAGAACAATTAAAATATCCGGGCAACTTAAACTTTAACGTTTAGTGTCTGGACTCCGCGCTTAGTAGTTAGTCGACGCTAACTTTTTTCTACGTTTGAAGCACGGAAACGGGAAAGGCGATAAGTCGAATGTAACACGTCCGTCAAACACCTCAACGCCTCTAGGCGCGAAGGGCTAAACTATCGTGCATATATATATATATATATATATATATATATATATATATATATATATATATATATATGTATGTATGTAGAAACAGACACTCAAAGGGACTTCAAGCGATGACCCTGTTATTTTATTTCTGGAAAGTCCAATGTAGGTTTCTATGATTTTGTTGTACAATTACAGTTGATATTTTCCAGCAACGTGAAAAAGTAATTTTTAGCACTTTTAAGGAGCTTGGAGATGTTTTTAACTATCGGGTGACATTTTTAAAATCATAGGGATGCAGTTCGAAGTGTGTCTTCTTTTCGTAGATAAATGCATTGTAAACATTTTTAACAATTACACAAGACAATATACTTCCGTACCACGTTACAGCACAACTCGCGTGCCAGGTCCGCTTTGTGTCTGTATAGCTTATAGCCACGGGCTTAAAATGGGGAATCGGTATTAAAATAGATTTAATTCTCAATAAATCAACTTAAGGTACGGGAACTGTATTGAGGAAAATTTCTAAATTAAAAAAAATATTGTTAAAATTTGTATTCAGTACTTAAATATAAAAATGTACTGTTAAAATTTGCAATTTTATAAAAAATTAATGTAGACGATTTATATTTTCAGTAATCCCTTTCTATGGCATAATGTTTTAGTTAATTTAGAAAGGAATTATTTTTTTTGTTTGAAAACGTTATTTTTATAAATGATCACTGATCAGTTGTGAAATAATTTGCTTAACGATGAAGTTTCACATAAATTCCGTAACTGCTTATAATATAAGTAGAACCTCGTACGAAGCCGTATCATTGCCATGCTTCATTTTTATTAATTTCTTAGTGTTTAAAATTTTTAGATATATTCATTTGAAAATATTACATTAGGAACATAGCGAAACACCTTACCCTGCGTTATGTGTGATAGATACGAACTACTAAAACGTAATTATTAAACAAATAAACCATTTAAAATGTGAAATTGTAACTATTTATTTTTTTACAAATTAATGAAAACCATATATAAACCGAGTTAGAATTAGGCAGAAAAAATATGCTTAGAATCATAACATGAATTTTTCTGTGTAGGACCGTTGGCAGTAATTTATCTGATTTTGCAGTTATAATGAGAAAAATGAATAGTTTCTGAATCAGAAGTGATACAGCCTCTTACTACGATGAACACATTATATTAAATATACGTGTGACTAAAAGTCAATATAAAAATAAAAAAGAAGGGCAATATTTGAAAAGGATGGGTTTTTGTCAACTTAATAAGCGTTCTTTTTCAAATAATGATGCAGTTACGCCTTTCCTGGCAAACCTTATGTGACGTAGAATTTTTGTTTCTTTGATTTTGAAGGAAGTGATTACGTTTAAGTTATGTACCGTACATACCAAATATTTGCTCACCAAGTTGATAATCGATAGTTTATGATAGCTCTTTTAAAAATATTCTGCACTGAGTTCAGATATTTACGATTTTTTTTTTTAACTTCAGAAAATTTAATTTTTGTAACGGGAATGTTTGTTTTTACTTTCCTATCACCTACACTGCTTACAGTGACGCCTTAATAACAAGTGAACAGATAAGGTAGTTGGAAGCAATAACATAGTTTAAGATTTCAAATGCCTTATGTGCACATCTACAATTCTGATTCATAGCCAGTGATAGGATGTTTTAACTGCCACGTGGATTGGGGTTCTACATGCAAGTAACATACACGTGGTGTCGCAGTAACATTGCTGTGTTTGGCACTTTCAAGTAAGAGGACGTCATTTCACACAGACATGTTGCAGATAACCATGAATCAAAGCTGAATGTAAGGCATTGAAACAAACTGGGGAAAAATTATTTTTGCAACATTTTTTAGACCCTAGGTATGTTTTATAATATAAAATTTAATTTTTTTTCTGTAGACATTATTTAAGAACAATTACATCGTCTATGTGGTTAATATTGTTAACCACATAGACGAAGTAATTGTTCTTAAATAGTATTATTAATATAATAATATTATATATAATAAATAATATTATTAGCCACATAGACGATGTAATTGATCTTAAATAATGTCTGCAGAAAAAAATTAAATTACTAAGTTTTTCTTTGTTGTATGCCGGTCCTCATAGCGTAATTTGTTAGGCGCCGGTCTACGATACGAGAGATCCTGGGTTCGAATCCCAGATCGGTCCTGGGTGTTGTGTTGTCTCTTCAACCCACTTCACCCTCATCGGCTCTTAAGACCTCTTTGTTAAAGGACCGTAAAACCCTCTCTCCTCACCTTAGAGGAACTTCGGATATTGCGGCCCCACCCCCTTTTGTATTTATGTTGTATTTCTGAATCTGTATCAGATAATTACATCTGTCTATTCAATATGACAGCTTGATATGTAAGTATAACTAATTTCACTCAACATGTTGGCTTTATATTGTGATATATATACAAGTCTGCAAAGGTCCACTTTACCTGAACAGCATGGGTAAAGTGGACCCATGGGTCTACTTTACCTATCCTAATTTATAACAATTTTAAACTCAGATTACATTTTAATCTGTACTAGTCTACAGTGGGTACACATTTCAGAGATAAAATAGGATTAAAAATGAAGTTTAGCAGAATCATAATGTACATAATTACTGAAATATTTTAGATTTGTCATTGACACACCAGAAACACTCTACATAACTGTAATAAGGATGCATCAAGTAAATTAGTGTATGTATGTAGATATGTGTGCTAGAGTGGTGGATTAGTTTTTGCAAATATCACATACAAAGTGCACGGTTTCATTGTCAGTACATTCGTCACTCCAAACACTGAACCCATTTTTACCCAGCTCTGTCATCAGAAAACTTTCCAGAGCAATAGATACAAACAGCATCGGCTTCATCACATCTACTACGCACAGTTGATTGCTTTGTGTTCATAGTCTTCTCAGATGTCTGTTGACTTTGGTTCTTCTTCTTCTTTCTAATGGACTGAAATGATGGAATGATTTGGCAGCTCGTTTACGACTTTCTGAAAGGCTGTTTTTGAAAGGAGATGACGTAACAACACATGCCGCTCTTGGCCTACCTCTTGTTGTTCTCGTTGGTTGAGCGATTACTGGAGATGGTGAAATGTCACTAGGCCCTACTGAAAATGCAGCTCCTTCCGGTAATGAAATGCGAAGAGGACTCTGAAGAAGTGTTGAAGGCTGTTCTATGACTGCAGAAGTGGCAGGACTGATATTTGGATGTAGTGGTGAAGCTTCAACTGCTACATATGTGTTTGGTTGTAAAGCCTGAACTGCAGATGGAAGATGTGCTTGCTACATCTTGTGGTGTTGGTTGATTACCCCCCGATGTTCCTGGGCTCGCTCTAATTGTTCCTTCCTGAATCGACATGTCATTATAATAATCTGAAGAACCGAAATCAGTATCTGGAAATAAGTTTAAATAATTGCTTCTCGCTGATTGGCTGCTGCTGACTTTATTGCGACTATAAGCGAAATTTGCGGTATCGTGAATCCCGCTTAAAGTAACAATTACTTTAGACAAACTGTATTTAACGTAAAGTATGGCAAAAAAAAATGGACCAGTGCCACTTTTCCCGCACCCGCACTTTAGCCGACCTATGCCATTGTTCTTCGAATGGAATTGTGATCGAAACTACCTGCATGCTGATCATTCCAAACACCTACTGTAAACACACACTCCTTTACCATTATTTTAAAAGATTAATATTAATTAATTTACATTTAATATTTCAACACTTTCCACAAACATAGATACCTGCAAAAACTTTTATTTCTTGACTTTTCGTCACCGTAACGTAACCTGCGGAGACCGATGTGCGCACACTTTACCTATAGTCTAGGCAATTGACCTTCTGTGGCAGAGTAGTTCTTGTGATTCTTCCTGGGTTGTAGCACATACACCGAGTTTGACAGCGTGGGTTCACTTTAACCGAAGGGTCCACAATACCCGAAGTTCCTCTACCTTCTTTGCTGTAAGGGAAATTGTCTGTACCACAATGTTTAAGACATTACTGCGTGGAAAACAGAAAAACTGTTTAATTGCTCGTGGAGCCTTGTAGAGTGGCCTCTTTTGTTTGTTACGTGCTTGTAGTTAGACGATTCCTAACGAATTTGGTAGCTGCAGCACTGAAT
The DNA here is from genome assembly GCA_003012365.1 of Medauroidea extradentata. NCBI lineage: Eukaryota > Metazoa > Arthropoda > Insecta > Phasmatodea > Phasmatidae > Medauroidea > Medauroidea extradentata. The sequence continues at coordinate 11,414 of PNEQ01096216.1, forward strand.
TCAAACAGCATTCGTGAGGATTTCAGAAGTTCACACACGCTTTCAGAACACGTGCTACGGAACACATATTTAATCTCATATCAGAAACAATGAGGCAGAAAATTAAAATAAAAGCTTTACTTAATAACTTTGATTTGCCGAGTGTGAAACAATTTTTCATAATGAAATTTTCGTGACAAAGTAATGTTATGGTTATTTTTCAGTTTTCACGGGAAAATAATTTCAAATTTGATTCCGAATACTTTTAATACGTTAGTACTGCTTAACTCTTTAGTTACCATACGAGAGGGGGCCGCGGTGGCCCGAGTGGTCAGACCGTTCGCCTCCCACCAAAGCGATTCCGGCGGAGTTGGTCCCCGGATTATCGCATGTGGGAATCGTGCCGGACGTTGCCTCTGGTCGGCGGGTTTTCTTGGGGATCTCCCGTTTTCCCAGCCCTGTCATTCCAGCGCTGCTCTATGCTCACCTCGTGTCACCCCTCACCAGCGCTAAAGTCCTAGATGTTAAGGTTGTTCACGTGGCAAAAATGCATAATTTTACATTTGCACGACATAGTGTTCGTTTTATAAACGTTACTTGTGACTACATTTTCCACTTGTACCTTTTTTTAGCTCTCACTGTTTTTCCATAGTAACATGTCAAAGTCAGAATTCGCAAATTACGGAAACATAATAATAACAAATAACAAAAACCAAGTGTCTTACTAGAATGAAATAATTTTCACTAAAATGAGATATAATGGGTAATATGCTTAAAAATTAAAAAACGCACAACAGTCTTGCCGTAAATAAAGTAAATTGTCATCATTTTCACATTTTTTTTTAAATAGTACAAAGGAATCTCATTGAATGTTTTTAAATATTTTAGCATATTGCCCATAGTATCTAATTTGAGTGTAAATTATTTCATTCGAGTAAAACACTTGGTTTTTGTTATTACCATGTTCCCGTAACTTGCAAATTTTGTATTTGTCATGTCACTATGGAAAAACTATGACTCTATGAGAGTTTTAAAGTAATGTTTACGGGTGGAAAATGTAGTCACAAATAACATCTATAAAAGCGATCATTATGCCATGCAAATATAAAATTACGAATTTTTGCCACTTGAACGCCCTTAAGTGCTGATAAAAAAATATCTCACTCACTCGCACCATACGAGAGAACCACGTAAATAATAATACTTTAATTTTTGTAGTCGCCGTGAATATATGTTCTGGGTAGACATTAATTTTAAAAAATATTAAACACATATTACGCAACTTAAAGCGTGTTGATAAAATATACTTGCAATGTTTCACAACTTTAAAAATAAAATACTTACATTTCACCAATTTCTGAACAGCTTCGAACTTTTTTCATTGATGTAAAGAGAAATTTTTTGCTGTGTCAGCTCAGTTATGACAGGTTGACCTTTGTGGGTGAAACATTGGAGCTATGCAAGTGGAAATATATCGGGTCGCTAGCATTCCAGTGTGGAATACGAGTCCCTTCCCACTACATCATCCCCAACTCACCAGACCTTCCAAACTTCCCCTTCTTCCCCTCATCAGAACGAATTCGCTCAATTGATTTCCCGTGATATAATTTAGTTAACATAAATTGGATTAGCCCGCTGCGAACGAGTGCGTATCGCGTGCTGGTGATCAAATTTCCGGCGGTTAATATGCTGTAATTGATACTAGTGCTGGGTATGTTTGTCATCGGAGTGATTTGCAGTCTGCAGCGCTGCATGTTGTTTCATTCGTATTTGACCGAACATTTCCCATCATACTCCGTATCTTATCGCTGTGCGACTGAATTTTGTTAGGTCGCAGATGCACTGTGGGCGGTCGTGCCGGGTGAGAAGCGAAAACAATGCACGTTGTTCACATTACTAAATATACGCATTAAATTTTTTTAGTATGTGTTCTATAGCCTTATACATTCCACGTAATTTACAAGATTCTAGATTCAACTTTAAATTAAGTGCACGCCTTCTTTACTTCAATGTTGAAACTAACAGGGATGGATTTTGTTGTACTTGGTAGTTTTTTTTTTTTTTTTACTTTGGCTTACGATTTTTAAGAAGAAATCTTTTATACTAAATATACAGGCTCATTCATGAAGTCGAATTGTTGATAAGGAGTTAAGTTTGCTTGTAACAGAACACGAGTGGTTCATGGTATGTACACTCCTTTGCAAATAATTTTCTGTTCATCACATTCTCACGAGCTTCAGTTTTACGGTTATTGACTGCACTTTAACTAAAATATTTGCAACCCGTTACATTAAGGTGAAAAATTTTTCCAGGGAACAGAGCGAGTAAAACGAGACAGTTTTTGAAGTTCGTAAAAAAAATCACGACCAATATCAACTTTTAAACATATACAAATGTTATGGAAAGGCTAGCATTCCGATAGTTTTGGTTTTTCGTTATTTTTATTTTTCGAGACGTGATGCTGCGATGCTGGTACTTAAATGTAACCGGACGGACCAGTCTGTCCCTGACAGATATTCAGGTGTCTTGTCACAGTTTTTCGTGTCACTTGACCACTATTTCTTGTCGAACTGCAACACACAAAACGCAGAAAGAAATCGTATCTCCTCATCAACAATCGGACTACATACATGTGGTTGTTTCGGATAGCCCTTGAAGTTCTCTACATGCCAGACCACCTTGAAGTCGAGGAACCAATAATAACAATGTAACTAAACGCAGACCCATACCACTGTATCAGCAAGCAGCTAATGGACAGCTGTTGTCTGTTTGAATACACATATATTCTTGCAGGCTAGCCTACAGGTCGGTGAAACCGCGAATTTTTCCTGTCTCTAGATATAAGGTCAGATGTAAAATGTCAACTATCGTGTAATGCGGGGATATAAAGATACGAAAGCTCTAACAACGTCGCTCAGTGAGTTCTAGACGGTTGCCAAAACAACAACGCGAAATTTTCACCTCTGCGAATCGGCGTTATACAGGATGTCAGGTAATTCACTGATACGGACTTAATATTGTGAATAAATGACCAGAACTAAGCACAAAATACTCTTCGGTAAAAACCCATCAGGCGCTTGACTTACGAGAAATTTTACTTTAATTAAAAAAAAAAGCTGGAAAATGAAAATTTCGTGTGAGTTTATTTGTATATACGGACAGCACCACGTGAATAAGTGACCAAAACTAAGCAAAAACTACTCTTTGGTAAAACGTTGCCAGGTACACGTTAACGAGCATGGGCTTTAAGACAAGTGAACGGGAATATAGGGTAGGGTGAACCTAACCTGCTTCGTGATAGTAAGGCTTCGAACTTCAGTACCAGAAATATGTTAAACATTTTAATTGTGTTCTTATATGTGATACGTATAGCCTAAACTGCACACGCCTGCTCTCTGTAGGTAACCAAGTGAACTCATGTACGGATCCTTCCCATTGTTTTGAAGCCCGCGAAGTGGTTTATCGTGATATTAAGGTATATCACGGTATATGTTCGGTGTATCCTATATGTTGTTCGCACTACTATGTAATTTTCGTAAACAAAGGGTCTGACGACTTTTTTTATCAACCAGCATTTTCTTCTTAATTTTGGTCACAGATTCATGTGGTGTAGCCCGTTCCCAAACATTTCCTTACCAGTTACTTACACTTCGCTGTTTTTTTAAACCTTTCTTGTAAACTAATTGTGTTACGACTTTTTACTAATGAGTATCTTTTGCTGAGTCCTTATAGCAAAATCACGTGTCAAAGTTCGTATACGCGAATCACCTGACATCCCGTACAACGAACAGTTACAACAGCTGGGAGTTATTTCCGTTTAGATTGCTTTACGTGCGGGTGTTTGTGGAGCGGGCTTTGAAGAGTACGCCACTCGTTGAGAGTGTGAATCATTTAACATAGGGCGGGAGTGTTGATCCCCCCCCTGTCCCCCTCTCCCAGCGGTCCCTGCTTGCCAAAAGAAAATGTTTGTTTCCGCCTGGTGTTTGGTGTCGGGGTGGTCGCAAAAACACGGCCTCATTGGCGTGTCGCGCGCTTGTTTGGCCGGCCAAACAGCCCGGCCCGTGACCTTAATAAGTAATCACTTTTACCTCGCGGCCGAGTCGACGCAGAAATGCAGTCCGGAGTGCCCCCCTCCCTTCCTGGCCACTATCTGTGCTTGCTCAGAACTCTGTGAATAAAACACGGGCGCGCTTCCCAAAGCCATCAGCGAAGGGATTTGGGATCCACTCCTCGCTCCTTAACATTAATGTTTGCGATGTCGTTGTGCAAGGCGATTAGCAGCGGTGTAATGTCCTAACAGGCGTAGGAAAGAAAATGGAACTGCGGATTGTGATGTACCATACATACAGTGAATAATCCTCCTGAATAATAGTGGTTGTTTTTAACCCAGACACTGTATGGGACGCTTGCCATTATTCATCTTGTAAATAGAGTAAAGGCTCAACATTGTTACTATACATGTCTGGCAACGTCGGTATACATTTGACTGTTCTTGATACATGGGAAACAATTTTACAATACTTACTTTCTTAAGAAGTGTGGAAAGGTACGATGACGGCTGGGATACTCAAACTCTGCGCGAGAGGTTTACGAATGTTAAAATTATTTTCAAATGGAAACGCGAGAATATTTAAAATTCGGTTATTATAGAGGCTTAGATATTATATTAGAACTTATAAAAATGATAGTCTTTGAAAGAACTGTACAATGGGAGTGCATGACTGGATTTATTTGTTTGGACATACTCCATTGCGAAATAAATGACTGTCAAAGAAAACTAAAAATAAAAATAAGACAAATAAACAATAGTTTTCCAAACAGTCAGTATGAACGACGTTTCGGGAACTGCAATCTGTTCCCGTCATTTTTATTTTTAGTTTTCTTTTGACAGTCATTTATTTCACAATAGAGTATTTCCAAGCAAATAAATCCAGTCAAAAATGATAGTGTTTCATTTGTGTAGATTTTGTGGTTTCAAGGCCTTATTTTTCTAAAAAGAGTTTTGAATTTTTTACTTGAAAGCAAAGAATACTACCGCATAGTGCTATATAAATAAACGTCCGCTGTTAAAATATCTACTTGGCAAAAAATCTCATCGAATTTTGATGAGTAGTTCAGATTATATTGACGACTGAGTATTCCAGCCGTCCGCTTGACATCGTACCTTTCCATACCCCTTAATACTCATATACATCGGTGTAGTAAATTTACAAATATATATTTTTTTAATTGTATCAAATCTGATTTTCACGAAAATAATTTTCATAAACTTGTATCACTATCTTATGTACACATCTGCAGCTCTGCCTCGTGGTCAGTGATTGGCTGCTTTAACTCTCACACGGCTTAGTGTTCTGCTCGCAAATGACAGACGTGTGGTGATGTAGTAACCTTGTTATGATTGGCACAGTCAAATGAGACACGTCTCTTCACAGATACACGCTAGATATAACCATGAAGCAAACCTGTCGCACCTCTAGATCAATGGGGGGCACAACTATAAAAATGTAGTCTCGAAATAATATCATTTTAAGTTTTAGTGGGAAAAAAAAAATTTTGGTTGTCACTAACTTTTCACTTTAACAGCAATACCACATTTCATGTTGGAAATATACATGATTAACAGTTGTCAATACTGTTGTATTATATTTGTATAATTTCATAATGTAAATGTGAAAAATATATAACAATGATAAGAAATCAACACGGAAAACACAGTTCTTATGTATGCTAATTGAGTGTTGATGTTACCATCAGAAAAACCATTGAAAGATGCATTCCAATAAAGGTCTAACTCGAAACTATCAAATTCTGAGTTGTGCCCCTATTTATCGGAGGTGCGCTGTGGAACTGAACACACGGCACTGAAACAAGTTGTTGTGAAATCTTTTTTTGCGAAAATTAGGGGTCCCTTACTATACAGGTATTCTAGAGATATGTTTAAAAAAAAAAGGGGGGGTTACGAATGTATGAGGAAGTGATGACGAGATACATTTTTACAGGTAGTAAATACAATACGGGACAAGTGAATGTAAGTTGAACATAATTATCGTCAATACGTCTCCCGTTTTATTTATAGCAGTCCATTTATACGTTTCATGTAGTGTTGCACTGATGCGTTGCATTTGAAAATTGATGATTTGATATCAAAGTGTTTTGTTGGAATGTCTATAATAAGAAGCGGTTGTGTGAAACTGGTCGAGGTGTGTCTGAATGTGACGCGAAAGTTTTATAATCTTACTACTCGAAAAAAAAAATACAAACACATTCTGGTGAGTAAATCACAATTTTCGGTGTGTTATAGCAAACATATTGTGAAGTTAACTTAGTTCTTTTACTTTGCCCGTAAAATAGTTTTATCTAGACTTTAAATTATTTCATTACTTGTACGATCAAAAATGTTTTAATATTATTGTGAATTTGATATGTTGTTACATGCTAGCAATGAATTAAACAAAAAGTAACTCTTTGTGAATAACTTTGTTTACGTACCGATATATATATATATATATATATATATATATATATATATATATATATATATATATGTATATATATATATTTATTTATTTATATATTACAAAAGTCGTCATTCAAGGCTATTGTTATAACATGATGTTTATGGAGTTAACTGGTTCTTGGCCTACACACTGTGGTCGCTACTGTCGCTCGGGTACTGGTAGAAAATGCCGTCAGCAGATACTGAAAAAAAAAAAAAAAATGTCGGATCACGACCATCAGTACAGTAGAGTTCAAACTCTATGCTGTCTAAGTGCCAAACAAGACCAAATTGAGTTTCTTACTTTAAAATGAAGTATACGCCAGTGCCGTTGTCATTCTGTGAGAGGCAAGTCCCAATAATTTCCCTGATATTTTTCAAGCGCGTTGAAAGCTCGCACACCACATATGTCCGCACGTTCTTTTTTCTTCGATTTAACAAGGAACCGTCTATTTGGCACTTAGATACTTTTGGATTTCAGCTCTACGTGTATGCGTGTGCGGTGATGCGTGAGACGGGAGAGGTATACAGCTCTAACGTAGTGTTTTTTATATACTGAAAGCAACTGAATCAGTCATTTGAGAAACACCACAAGTCACATTTAAGAAAGAGGGGTTAAATAATGAAAAACTGAAAATGTATATTTTGATAAGTCTTTTAAATAAGGTACTGTGGTTTAAAAAAAATGTGTTTGCTTTCTTTACTTTTGTGTTGAACGGGTTCAGTTTCGTGCTTTTAATTGTAAATAAGCATAAACCCCCGAATAAAAAATGTGACATGTGGTGTTTCTCAAATGACTGATTCAACTGTAATGGCAGCCAGATCCCGACTAAGCGGCGAGGTTAGTAGAAGTAAGGTTAATTCTACTACAGGTTTGAAAGATCTATGTTAAAAATTTTGTACAGGGCAATTTCTACCGCTCGAGCTGTGTAAACTACCAATCGCAAAGTTTTCGTGAATATGTAGTTACACGAAGTTAATTATTTAAAAGCAAAAATGTCTTTGTTTTTCACTTTAAAATTAAATTAAATTACTTCTCTCTTTGCCAAGCCTAGTTACAGTTAATTTGTCAATAGTTTCGTATTTAATTAGACCTCTTAACGGTAACAACAAAACTAGCGGCAAAATGTTTCTTCTTGCCGAACTCTACCATTTGAAAACACAATTTATTACTAACCTGTAGTAGAATAATTCTACTAACTAACTAACTATACACTGGGCTCTACTGGGATTAATAATCAATCCCAATAGAACCCAGTGTCTAGTTATCTTTCACAGTTGTGTGTTAGTTCTCTGTTCCAATACAGGCAATCTCATTCATGGCGAGTATAACATTTTGGGATTTTTTAAATACAGTTGCAGATTATCAACAGAAATGTGAATATGTCTACCGAGTACTATGTGATTTAAAACTTTTTGGAAAAAAATCACTAGTTTACAATACTTTTCAACCAGTTTACAATACATTTGTAAATAAATATAACCTGAGAGTCATTTTCAGGAATACATTACTTTCACTAGATTCACGTTACTGACAAATCGAAGAAACATTAACGGCTTGCTTCTTTAAAAGTTATCTCTGCACGGTCTTGCGTTACTGCATGTTAGTATTTTGAAGGAACCATCCTCACATATACAAGAACAGATAAGAGGCTATTATATTAATATTCGAAAAAGTTTGATTTTTTCCCACTACAGTTTATAGCTAGAGACCTGAAAAATTCGCAGGTTCAATGACTTGTAGGCTAGCCTCAAAGAATATTTGTGAAATCGTGTAGACAGCAACTGTTTATTAGCTGCTCGCTGACAGTGAAATGGGCCTGTATTCAACTACAGTTTTATTATTAGCTCAGCTACTTCCAGGAAGTTTCGAGTAAGTCAACGGCCAATTGTGAACGTGATATAGACCTATAGTTGCTGGAACTCAAGCTTGCGCATAAAAGAAAACGAACATTTTTTCAGGTCTCTATTTGTAGGACATGATGTATGGTTAGAGATGATGGTTTATAGCGGGAAAATTTGACTGTTTGCTGTGTTTCGACGTACGTTCTGCTTATCAAAAGCTCGCTGACTTTTCCCTGTACTTGGAGCTGTTGCCCTAATTTACTTAGCCAATAAGAATCGTACTATTGTAATACGTAATGCCTGTTATTGGTCTGACAGTTATGGAGTATCACACGTGTATCACCCAATCATACATGGGGCGAGAAACTACAGTATTTTCAACTGTATGTTGGCACATAACCTTTCGCGATGTACCGTCATCTCTATGTACAGTGCATAGCGTGCGGGCTGGATCGTGCTTCTGTGGAACGCCACTGCAACTGTTATTGGTAGAGACATGCAAAATTTGCGTTATTTTCTGACAGCTGACTAGACTCCAAGTTACTATAGGCTCGTTCGACGTCGCCCGCTGGCCGATATTGTCGTGACTTGCCGCGGAGAATGCTTACACGGTAGAGAGGTCAATCTCTGTAAAGACGTAACACACGTAAATGACAACACATAAAAGTTCGCGGCCAATTGAATCACAAATTATGCTCTGTCATGTATAGGAAAGTGAAGTTTAGTCTGCTACCAAATGATAACGCGAATTTTGCATGTCTCTAGTTATTGGCAAGTACGTGTCAGGCGAGTCGCATTCAACTGGATGATAGGCATTGCCTGATGTAACGTTCCACAGTAACATGCTCCTGCCCGCCCGCCCGCCATGCACTGTAAGTCATGAGTAGAGACCCAGAAAAATTGCGGGTTCAACGACCAGCCGGCTGGACTCCACAGTCCTGTGTACACTATGCTCTGAGCTACTTGCTCATTGGCTGCCGCTCCAGTGAGTGGCCAGTTGTGCATGTGACAAGGTACCGCGTGAGTCAGTGAGTGTTTTCATGCAGGTCTGCTATTGGTTCTCAGTCCTCAAGGCAGAGTTTCACCAACACTCACAAATCACGAAAGTAATGCACGTGTATAAGAGTTTGAAATCTAACGTCTTATAAAATGAATCCGCGCTATTTGCGGGTCTCTAGTCATGACTCATGAGACTTATTGTAGGCCTACAGTAACGCCACGTTTGGGCCTACGTTCACGTAACTTTTTTTTTTTCAGAGAAGTGAGGATTGTTTCCCCAATATATTGACGTGCACTTTTTCGCCACGCTGTATATTAAATTAATACACTCCGACTTGACTCAACATGGATACTCTCTAAATACGTTAGCCACAAACATAAATTTTGTTATGGCAAAGAAAATATCTTATTTTTAATTCGAACCACTTTACAGTATCTTTGCAACAAAGAATTGTTTCCTTCAAACTATAGACCACAGTAAATGTAACAAAAAGTATGTTGCTAATTAAAATATAGTTATTAGTGATATTTATGGTAACTATAGTTGCATCTTCTTGTAAGATAAGTTTGTTTTAAAATTTATTTAATTTTATACAAAGAAAATAGAAAATACAGCTCAATAACCATCGGCGGACTATCACAGTTTACAAAACGATTCGCACTCATACAGTTTTTCTGACCTGGTTGCCAAAAACTTTTGTGTGCTACTTTTAACAGTTGCAAATTGTTCGTGAAAATGGTTGTAAATTTGCAAATAAATTGTTTCTAAGTGTGTACGTGTGTGTATATATATATATATATATATATATATATATATATATATATATATATATTCACATTTTACCAAATGTTTTTCACTTCTTTTACAAAAATTATTTTGGGACTAGTTGCCAATTTTTTTATGTTTAAAGAATTGTTAAATATACATGAAGTTTTCTGTAAATATGCAAACATTTTTAGTTAATATATAGGCTACATATTTATAAATTTTGTAGCAATTTTAGTAAACTTTACAATAATATTTTACAAAATATTTTGCACTATTACAAAAAAAAAAAACTTTCTTTGAGACTGGTTGAAAAATTTGTTTGGTCTTTAAACAGCTGTAAAATAAATATACATGCAATTTCATGAAATAATACAAGAAATGTTTATATTTATTAATATATATCCTAGCTTTTTTGTAAAAGTTTTGGGTGTCTCAATTTTTTTTTCTAACTGACTTCCAAAGAATTTGTTTAAGTACGAAAAGCTGTATTTGTGTAGAGGTTGGTGGTTGTAGCAGTGAGATAAATGAGAGCTGTGTGTTGAGGATGGTGGTGTTGTTTGTGCAGGGCATGCACGAGGTGCCGGGTGTACGACTACCGCTGCAGACGAGCTACGCATCGCCCAGCCCTCACGCAGTGTTCATGTACAGCACTGGCGGCAGCGAGGGTACAGTGACGCTGCAGCTGCGCGATGCAGATGACCTGGACGACAAGAGCGGCGGGCTGGCCGCCGTGCTGGCGCGGCTCCAGCAGGAGGACGCCACCCTCAGCATCAGCTACCAGGACGCCGACATGCTCGCCGAGGGCAGCATCGACGTGTTGCTGGGCACCGGCTCCCTCCATGCCTCCGGTAAACATACATACACTACACTCTGGCGTCGTCGTGTTCCAAGACTGTACGCTTTGAGCACGCGACAGTTGTGTTGCACAGACCTAGTTGTATTACTGAAGAATTATTTCTTATGTTGCCTCTTGTATGAGTAGAGCCCATGATTTTTGGTGGAAAGAATTCTGCATCGCTACTCGACCACGACAACTAGTCCCGCGGGAGAAAAGCGAACTACCGCTGTGTTATCCTTGAACACCACGCGCAACTGGTGTGTCGCACCACAGCACCGGCCATAATACTGTGGCGCAGGCAGCTGGCTCAGTTTTCGCCGCGCTACGTCTCCACTGACCGTGTGCTATGAACTCATGTCAGGTGCAGTACATTTCCCCTCCCTATGGCGTGTCTCCCTACTACTAGCGCCACGCTTCTTCCCCTCACGGGCGGACTAGTTGTTGTGGTCGAGTAGTACGTGTACATCTGCATCACTGCTTCATGGTTACTGGCAGTGTGTCCTTGGGACGTGACGTCGCTCATTAGATTGCGCCAATCAGAACAAAGTTACTAAGACACCACACTTCTGTTATTTGCGGGTAGAACAACCGAGACACGTGGAAGTTAAAACATCCAATCACTGGCTACAAAGCAGAGATGCAGATGTGGAGTTAAGACACTGAAACTAACTGGGGCGGAATTCCTTTTCGCGTAAAGTTCATGGCCCTAGTCGTTGCTTAGAACCGCGCACCTTGGAACACTCCACGCAACGCCACTGTTACACTCGTATTCATATGAACTGCACTGTAAAATATCTTCCTAGGTTTTAAGGTAATGTAAGTCTACCTTACGTCTCTTCGACAGCGAGGTCATTAGAGACGGCGACATACAACTTTGTACAATGACAGGAACTGGGAGAAGAGTCAGCTGTGGCCTCTGTTAAGGAGCTATCCCAGCATTCGCCTGGAGCGATTTCGGGAAATCATTAAACCGAAATCAGATTGGCCGGAGTCGGGGATCGAATCTGGGTCATCCCAAGTGTAAGTCAAAAATTGTTTCCGTTGCGCCACCTTGCTCGCTTCCTGTAGGTGGTTCGGGATACATTGGAACACTTTTGAAACCTTAGTGAGGGTAAACATAGCCTGCTTCGTGATACTAAGGCTTCCAACTTCTGGTATATGTTACATATTTTAATTGCCATCTTATATTTGATACATTGGTCATTTATTGTCGAAACTACACATCCCTGCTCTGTGTTGGTAACCTTGTGAACTCCATGTACAAATTCATGCCGTTTTTGTGAAGCCCGCAACGTGGTTTATCGCCATATTAAGGTATATCACGGTAAATGGTTGGTTTACCCCACTTACTTTCTGTGAGAGTATTTATAGTTTCCTGTCGCTTTTTAATATGAACAAAACAACGTAATTATCAACCAAAGTGTATAGGTTACACATAACACACACATAAATGTAGGCCTATATATAAATATAATTATTGTCAGGGATCTTCTGCACCAACTTCTTATTTCAATGCCATATGTGCACTTATGCCGTTATGCTTCATTGATATTGGCAGCTTGTTTTTGTGGAAAGACGTTTCTCATTTAGAGTAAGGTCGTTGCGATAGCATACGTCTCTGATTTGCAGTAGAACGTTAAGATACGTAACATTTGAAAACAGCCAGTCACTGACCGTGAAGTAGAACTGCAGATGCGCACATAATGGCAGTGTAACACACTGGTGCAGAAATTTTTTTTTGTCAAAAAATGGGTTTCTAATTATTGTTCTTACCATCAGAAGTGCTAATTTTATAACGAACCATTCACAAATAATATGGGAAGATTTTTGTCTAGACAAGACATGGTGTGAAGATGTTTGCCTCGACGCAATATGGGACACTTGCGTATTTCAGTTTGTGTGTGTGTGTGTATAGCCGCTGTTTAGCATTGTTACTGTACAAGTCTAGACATCAATACATGTTTGGCTGTTTTCTGAAATTGTGTACGAACGTATACCGACATGAGAGCCGGTAATTTTGTGAATTTACTTGAGAAGACGTTTGATTTTCGATCTCCTGTGCACTTTACTTTCACGATTGGGCCAATGTTACTTAAACTGTCCCTTGAGAACCGTGATCAAATAGCAGTCCTGAACGAAAAGTTTTACAGGAATACTGCCGTTGATGTGAGAGAAAAAAAAAATACTATACCTATTTACGTAAGGCTCAGTTTCAGTCGCCATATTGAATGTTATTATTTTTCGCTCTTTTGGAATTCTTACTAGAAAATTGTTAAATATGCGACTTTATCTCCAATTCTTTTTACATTTCGCTACAGTACAGACATTGCGATTTAGCTGTTAACATATAGTTACGTCGCAATGTGTGTGGCCAGTATTTTTGTATTCATATTTTGCCCGACGAATTGCGAACTAACTATACATTA
>PNEQ01096216.1:24868-36045 GCA_003012365.1 Medauroidea extradentata
GCATGTCGCTAGTAGTGGGTAGACACGTCACAATGAGGGGAAATGTACTGCGCCTGACATGAGATCATGGCACACGGTCAGTGGAGATGTAGCACGGCGAAAACCAGCCAGCTGCCTGTGTCACAGTATTATGGCCCGTGCTGTGGTGCGCCACACCAGTTGCGCGCGGTCGTCAAGGACAACACAGCAGTAGTTCGCAATTTTCCCGTGGGACTAGTTGTCGTGGTCGAGTAGTAGCTATATTGCTGTGCTTGTATTGCAGCTCAAGGTAAATAGAATTTACGGTATAGTCGCCGGTTTAACATTTTTCTTCTTAGAATTAAAAAAAAAAAAAAAAAAAAAAAAAAAAAAAAAAAAAAAAAAAAAAAAAAAAAAAAAAAAAACGAAAAATAATAAAATTCAATATGGCGACTAAAATCTAGCCTTAAAACTCTCAGACATTGAAAGTAATTTTTATGCTGTGTGTCGCACTTGTGAGCGACATTCGCAATAGACAGAGACCCGACAATTTTGCGAATTTATTTGAGAAGACGTGCGAGTTCAAACTCCTGTGCGTTAATTACTTTCTCGGTTGAACCACTGTTGCTGAAACTCTCATTTGAGAACTGTGAGCAAATAGCAGTCCTCAGTGAAATTACTCACTAGCAGTTTTCTTGGAAGGAATCTGCAATGCATGTGTTTAAGAATCATTCTCCATTAATTATATAGGTAAAATGCAAAACCGAAGTCAAAGTAACCAGACAGGGTTAAAAACAAATTACAGTATTTTACCGCTGCGTTAGCGACCTCTGTCGGCTAAAAGCTAGCAAGCAGCCGAGCAATGTGGAATTTGTCTTATAATACATTTACGGGGTAACGAATTTTAATGTCGCTTACTTTTCACATTGCCATTTTTGTACTGTCTAAGACGTAAAATGAAGGAGGGATTACTGAACGTGACACGTTTCTGTAGCAAAGTATGTTTTTTCTTCCTACTATGTACGATATTTAACGTTTTTTTATGTGTTTATATTTTTGTTTCAGCTACAAAATGTAAACGTTACAGTATCCAGATACCCCTTTTACTTATTTGCCTCACGTTTTGTTTGTTAGTGCAAAATTTTCACTTGTTCCTCATTGTAGTAATTCACTCGGTAACTCCTTGTTAGCCCGGCAGGATTTATGTATTGATCACGTGTGTGAATCAGGGTAATGTAATAAACTGTCAGCGGGGCGGGAGCAAAAAAAAAGAGAGAGAGAGAGAGAAACAACTCGTCAGCTGGCGCGCGAGCGAGTAGCGTAGACACGCGCACACGACTCCTCGCTGAATCCATTCCCGGGTAATCCATCACCTGCATTGAGGCCGGCCCCTGATTGCGTGACGACAAAGGGGCGACATGCCGCCCGCTCGACCTGCACGTCGTGCGTGTTGCCGCTGTGTAAGGGGCCGCTCGTTGCCGTGCATTTGATTAGCTCGGCGTGCTTGCCTTCAGGCTTGTGACAGCGACCTTGCTTCGTTCATCCCACTGAACAACGCATGCATTTCGTTCTCGCATCCCAGTCTTTATTTATCTGTCAGTTGCGTGTTTTAAGACCGTCCGTGTGCGACCTTTTTTTTTCCTTTTGGATTTTGGATTTGTATCGTTGTGTTAGAATGGCATAAACGTAGGGAAAGGAAAAATTCGTGATTTCAATGACCTGCGTGTTAGAATCCACTATTCTGTGCATACTTAAGAGGAGTCTTCGCCGGTGTCGAATTTCCACCTTTGACGCTTGGGAACAGCGTAGCGATAAGAGCCAGTGTCCCACGCTTGACAAGTAGCATATCGCCTCTATTCGCAGCGCGCCAAACTGGCGTGCAAGGTTTTCCTTGTAGTCTTTTTCCTACGGGACTCTATGCAGTGAGCACAAAATTTTATTTTTGAATTGTATGAATTAAATGCCTCACGATTTGCACTTTACGAATTCAGGTAATATTTTCGAAGTTAGAGGAGACTAAAAAAAGGTTTTTGATGCATTTTGAGATGCCCGAAAATCGTGCTTCTAGTAAGCGTGCTGAATTTTTGAAAACATAGAAACATAGTTTCAAGTTTGTGTTATTTTCGTAGACAAACATAGTATGAATAAGTTAAGCGGTTTCGTGTAAGAAAAGAGTACACGTGACACGCTGCAACGCCGTTCATGCGCCAGTCGAGGACGCCTCTTAAACCCTGTCAATTTGTTCACTGTCCTTGTCCAGTGGGTAGCAGCTAATAAACGAATTAGTTGGGGTTTGAGTATACATGTTGCAGTGGATTCTAACACACATGCCAAAAAACTCGCAACTTTTGCCTAACCCTACGTAAGCGATATTATAATAAAAAATTCCACGACACTGTTTGAAATAACATTCATAAATTCATTTCCCCATTAAATTAAAATACCAGCGTAAATGTTTCTTGAAAACGGCGAAGTGTCAAATACTTTTCCAATCTTAAACTCTTGTTTCATCTGTGAAAAGGCTTCAACGTCTAGTTGCTTTGACTTAAATTGTTTTTTTTTAATTACAATTTAGATATCAGCCAACTAATTTACAATGAATTGTTCTTGTGTCGTTTCGATGACGAGGAAAAATATTTTGGGCAGTAGTTTTTCGTATTTATATTACTCAGTTTTGGGTCAGACTGTCTCTAAAATATAGAATTCCAGTAATAACTTTAATGTGTTGATTGGAAGTAGTTTTCTACCAAGATTATACTTCTAAAACTGTTACATATCACATTATAAATACACAATACACTGACAGTGTAGAAAACTGTTTCAGGTTCTTGGACGTCCGGGCTTTCTCTCTCAATCTCTCTCTCTCTCTCTCTCTGTCTCTCTCTCTACAAATATTGAAGTTAAGGACTCTGCATGAGTAGTTAGTTTTTTAGTGTTTAAAAAAATGTCTTCTTAATTTAAAAATTTTGAAAGATATTGTCGTCAAATATAAAGAATGTGACAAAAATACAAGAGTAAGTCATTCCACTTTGATTAACATCACCTATTTTCATGTTTAATACGTAATGTATATAACGTATTACTGAAGTTTGCATTTCACATTAAATTATGAGTGCGTACATTTTTATAAAGTACTATCCTGACAGTTTTCCGTACGGAATTTTTACAAAGAATACGATTTGTCTGAAAAATTGTCTGTAACACTGACCCACTGAGACATCATTTATTTCACAACCATTCCCAATGACTGAAAACATGACAAACACAGCCGTGAAAGTGTATAACAGCACCACATACAATTTATCACATTGCCATTTAAAAAAAAAAAAAAAACATTCTTGTAGTCCACCGTAATTAACCTGACTTTTAATGTAATGGGTTGACTAGAGGATTGAAAAAAATCTGTGTTACGGACTTATTTTTAGATTTGAAAACTCTTTACGTAATATATTTACGGTTCTCCAGTTCCTCCCAGGGGACGGAAACGAAACTATGACCTGGCGTATGCAAGTCACGTGTATCGCCTCGTAACTCTGCGAATAAGTTTTTGGGAATACTTACGTAACCAATTAGACCGCATCCATGTTCTCTTCGATAGCCTAAATGTCACCAATAAAGTTTCTGATATCGGTTCTCTCATATAAACCACTTGTATTAGGCTCATGCTATATTTTAACGTTTTTTTTTAATTTTATAAGTATACCTTGTTATATAACTACGTTATATACTCCAGAAAATGTATATTTATCTCATAAAATATCTATAGGGCTGTATTTTTACCGTGAGAGCGACACGGTTCTTTTGTCTTGAGCATTCAGAAATTTATGTACGTACATGTTTAAAGCTCCGCCTTAAGATTATATTGAAAATTGCTAAGTTTTTTCTTTAAGTTTATCGAGAAAAATGTATTTATGTATTTTGTTTACATCATGAAACACGTGTTTTGTTTGCACGTTGATTTCTTGTGTATTGTTATACGTTCAAAGAGTTATAATGTGAGCTCCGTTGTTATTTTTCTCGCTTATCGTTTTCATCCAACGACTTTATTGTTTGTATTTGTTGTATTAACTAGCAGAAATTCCAAAAGAAAACGGTTTGCTCTAAAATTTTGCGAGCTCCTATGTAAACAATAAATATTCGTCGTCTACTGGTATATTACATTGTAACTGAGATTCGGTATAAGGAAAAATTTGTGTACTAGCAAAGAAAAAATGTTTAACGGGCGAAATGAATTAAACATTGTTTTTTTAGGTAAGATAAGTGTAAAATACTTTGCTTGCTGATAGACACAGAATTTTTTATGTTAACAATACAAAATTGAAATACATATGGATGTCATGATCTTTGGATGTCAGTTTTACGTACAATAAAATATCTTATTGTTAGAATGTAACTATCCTGTGGTACACCTCAGCTTCGGTTATAAGAAATCCAACTCTCATCTACAATGCGTTGCAATAGAATAAGTGAGTCAACTTTGACAAGTAAATTAATTTAACCTACGGCGATACGCCAATCCCTTCAGTTAATATTGTTGTCTGACACCTCTGCAGTGTTACGTCGTCTCGGAAAAGCAAGAGTGGGACAAGAAAAACCTTCAAGGAAAACGAGCAGAGTTTCGTTGCAGACAGCAAATGCATAAATAAATACAAAACATGAAAAATTACATAAGGTCATATTGTCAAACGACGAAAATAAATTAGAAATAAAGCGGTTTTCACGCCAGAACGAAGCGTTGCACCCGATGTTTGCCGCTGGCGACGAGCTCCTGCATCGTCTTCGTAATAGAGCAACGAAATATCGCCGGCGGCTGGCGACACGAACTTGGGCTGCCATATGTTATCTAGAGAAATAATTTGGTAACAGTAAACTTTTTTTAAGAAGTATGAACGGAAAATAAAGAATTAACAATCTGCTTATTCTCGCACAATTTAATGTCAAACAGGAATAAGAGGTTACAGTTTATACCGGGAAAAAATAGCAAGACGAATGTAGGTTACTTTTCAACGAATTTACACAATAGAATACATTAATTTGCACAATTATAGGTCATTCCGGATAAAATGAGCACTTTTTTATAATTAAAAATATTATTTATACTAACCTCATAAGTAATACTTTTTTCTACAATGCAAGCTGTACAAGTTGGGGCTAGGTAGCTACGCTGAGGGATGGAGATATTTGATAAAAGAAAATGTAATTAATAAAGCTAACATAATTTATTTACCATTATCTACACGAAAATAGTCTCCGTGTGTCACTGATGATTAAAAAGCCAAATAAAACAAATAACTACCCTTTACTTAAAGGTTGTAAAATCTAAATTGAATAATCATAGTCCTATATACATGTACTCTGTTCTTGAAATGTGTGACCACTCAATTGGTGAACCCGATGTCCTAGCAGTAACACCGGTGGTCCTCTTTGAGGCCAAGAAACTTCCTCGTCGTACTACTCACGGCCGCAAACAATCTCGCTGAACACTCTTGCATTCTTCTCATGACCAGTCACTATAGCCACACCTCATACCAGACACCTGCCGGCAAAAACTTTCTTGTCTCTGCCACAGCTCTCTTTTATTCCCTTAATCTGAAAAGTCTCGAATTCTCGCGGCAAGTCTTTATCTCAAAGCTCCTAGAAGGATGTCGCATCTGGGTGAAGCACCATCCCGCAGATAGAGTACGCACAGGAATACTCTAGACCATGATATCTGCTGTAATTTGAGTCTTTTACGAAACCCGTGCAGGTGGCCGCCGCAGCGCGTCTCAAAAAGGTAACATGAGCAGCACAATGCATGTTGAACCCCTATGATCTTACTGCTACTATATCAGCTTGCGCTGCTCGCACGATAGCCGTGGCGTGCAGGTGGCTGCTTCGGCGCCACCAGACGTACAGTGCACACGGCGGCCCCTCTGCCGCCACTGTGTCTTCTTACACCGCTCAGCAAGATAGTCGCTCGCAATAACGCTATACACTTTGATTGTTAATTAGGTAGCTTTGGTTTTATTGAAAAAGTGCCAAGAAATTACAAACAATGTAAAAAAGTATAACCAAGTTTCAAAAGTGCCCACTTTATCCCGAACCACCTATAATATTATTTTGTGTACAACGTTATTGGTATACAATGCAATTTTATCTGCTTTCTTACCTGATAATAGTTGCGTAAGCGTTAAAATGAAAACAACTTTTCTTGTTCCTCTTTGTATCCGTCTCCAGCGA
This sequence comes from Medauroidea extradentata, assembly GCA_003012365.1. NCBI lineage: Eukaryota > Metazoa > Arthropoda > Insecta > Phasmatodea > Phasmatidae > Medauroidea > Medauroidea extradentata. Next base: position 31,046 of record PNEQ01096216.1, read on the forward strand.
TGAGCGTCAACTCCAATGTTAACCGCCAATGCAGTGTTCCCGACGCCCGTTGCTAGAGTCAAAGGCTCTGATTGGCTGAGGCTTGTCGCTGAGCTTCACGTTGCTCTATTGTGAAAATAGTTTAAATATTGTGAACGAAAAACCTAAGAATATCGAGAAAACACACTTTAAACAGCATAGCTAATAACTATGTCTAGGCCAAGGTTACACGTAAAAAAGAATGACACAACAGCGTTACAGACGCAATACTTATTACGGAATGTTATGGAACAATAATATACCGCCTTTATCATTCACTCATATTGAAAGAATAATTCGAAAAAATCTTTGGCGCTTCACTTATTGGCTTTATCCGGCTACAGCTCATTAGATGCACGTACGAAGGTAGGCCTCATAATGTTTTCTTCTTCGATTTTAGTTTTCTCTTTTTCTTTGGGAGGCGCGGTGGTGAAGTGGTCAAACAACTCGTCTGTGAGAAAACGGTTTCGTTTCTCGGCGGATTAGGTCCCGAATTTTTGCTTGTGGGCAACGTGATGAACGTTGGCCGGTTTTATTTTTCGGGGTACTGAGTTAACTTTGCTGCTTCTCAGTTTTAGGGCTTCGCTTCATTTTATTCCCCATGATTTGAGCGGCCGCGGTTGGTGCAGTGGCTAGAGCACTCGCATGCAATCAATGAGATCCGAGTTCGATTCCCAGCGTGGTTGGTCCCCGGATTTTCGCATGTGGGAATCGTGCCGGACGATGCCGCTGGCCGGCGGATTTTCTCGGGCCTATCCCGTTTCCTCCGCCCCTTCATTTCGGTACTGCTCCATACTCACCTCATGTCACCCCTCACCATTGCTAAAGACCTAGATTTTAAGTGCTGACCAAAATCTTTCAGAAGTTGGTAGACGCCTACTGCTACCCAGTTCACAAGTTCCCCGAATCAGGAATGTGATGCTTTGTCCTCGTGTACCCTCCCCATACGTCGTCATTATTAGTCTGCTTCCTTTCCACATACCGTAAACTGGAGTGACTTTGACACTGCGGGGTGACATTGATACTCAAAATGTTTTTATTTTATTTTGATCAATGAAAAAAAAATCAAAATTGATGTGGATGGTTAATATAACACTCTTAAGCGTTCGGCTCCAGTTATAAATTTCTTCTCCAAATTACCGTAATACTAATTCATATATTCAATGTACCAAAGTCAGCCTGGTTTATTGCAGATGACGTTCCATAATCATGGGATCTTCAGATAGACTGCCCGCTCGCTGTGAAGCGCTTAGTGATGAATGGGCATCGATACGGAGAGTCGAATTCCCTCTTAAACAAGACCTGCCCCGCCTCGGTGCTGTCTGCCGCATGGTGTTTATTGCCGGGCGAGTGACACATATTGCTCCAAGCACTGGGCAAGGGACGTAGGGTGGAAAAGAAAGCTGAGATCGTAAGTTTACTGTGAAAGTTACCCGGCGTGAAATAGTTAAATGTGCGCGCGCTCTCGGGTGAATAATTCATGGGGGGAAAGATCTTTGAGAGAGGATTGCTCGCGGAGGGGTACGTCTGCCCCCTCTCTAACCCCTCCTCCGTGCATCTAGAAACCCGAGGAGTGAGTTACGCCCAGGCAGCGCCTCTCGACGTCTCGCTACGGGGATCACAGCTCGGGCTCGCGTTCGCAACTCGCGCTGTTTATGGAGACGGCGACCGCTGACGTCACGGGGGCGTCGTTGGGCCGCGGCAACTCGCGGGCAGGTGCTGCCCTTGGGGGTTGGGGAGGGGGTAAAAGCTCTACACCTACCGGCTTCTCCCCCTTACACCTCTATTCTAGCCCGTCGCGCTCCCAGTTTCCTATCTGGGCATTAACTACGGGCGGCAGAGGCGCCTTATGAAACATTCACGGCCATATTCCGCGCGTAATGGGGGGCCCCCACTAAGCGCTCTGGCGCTCTCCCGACTACGTTAATGTTTAACTCTCCCCCCAAGCCCCTCGTTTATCACCCTGCCCCCTTTCCTCCCCCCATTCTCCTTATTCCACCGTCTTTCGCACCACACTTTTACGTTTCTGATCTTTCCTCCCCCTCCTACCCTACCGCATCTCATCATCCTTTTAGGAATTTCGGCATGCGCCCTGTACGTACCCTTAAACCCATTTACCCTCCAACTCACAATGTATTTCTATTTACTTCCGATCCTCAAATTATTACAGGTTTTCTATCGTATAAAGACCGTTAAGTCCCGGTAAAATATGTTTATTTTTTATTTCAAGTTGGCCTCCTAGTGAGCTTTACGTCTCGTCGACAGCGAGGTCACTAGAGACAGTCACACATAACTTTACTACGTAAGGAGCTGGGAGAAGAATCGGCGTGACCTAGTGTAGATACCATCTCGGCATTATCCTGGAGAGATCTGGACATCATAGAAAACATATAGTACGATAGTTAGATCCGGGAGTCGTACCCGGGTCTAGCCGAGTGTGAATCCAACGTGTTTGTGCGACGAAGAAAAGCCTAAGTCAGTTTTTTAGGTGTCATCTATATTAGTTCATTTTTCGTGTGTGTTTAAATTAATGTTGTTATTATGTGCAACTAGATCCTGTAGAATCAAGCAGACAGTGTAGCTCATTTTTGCGTTCTTTATTATTTTTCACATGATGTGAGTATGGAGCATCGCCGAAATAAAAAAGGCGGGGGAAACGTGAGATCCCCGAGAAAACCCGCCGACCAACGGCATCGTCCGGTACGATTCCCACATGCGAAAATCCGAGGACCGAACCCGGATCGCCTTGGTGAGAATCGAGTAGACTGACAACTCGGCCATCGCGGCCCCTACATTACGTGAAAAGAAGGAACAATAACTAAATATGCTCACCAATTGAATATTACGTATAAGGCAATTATTATTTATGCCTAGCATAGGTCATCTTTAAAAAGAAAATATTTTGCATGTTACACTTCAAATATGAGTTTAAAGCCTTCTTGAATATGTTAAACCTTGGTCTATATTCTATTACGCAGCTGAATATTTACTTAATGTTTTAATAAAATAATTGATATCCTGATAACTGCATGTAGTCGAATACCTGCTATATATGGTAACGAATAGCTGTATTTTAATTTTTAATAATATCGCAACATTGGCTTCTCCGGACAGCGAGACTACTATGTGTATTGAACACACACCCCTGGGATTTTTTTACCGTGAGTTAGTTAGGTAGTCTTGTTCACTGCAGGAAGAAAATGTGGTAATCCTGAAAATAAGCTGCTGACATGATAATAGTTACGGCAATAGAAGGTTTCAAAAATATTCTAGTATAATACTTATTTTTTGTAAAATTGGCATTTTAACGTTAGGCCGGCATTTAAGTCATTAAGAATTAAACATAAGAACTGGCTAAATATTTCATTGTGGCCGAAATGTTCCTCAAGAAATTTGGAACCGCGATGGCTGAGTGGTCAAACCACTCGCCTCCCACCAAGGCGATCCAGGTTTGATTCCCGGTGGGGTCGGTCCCTGAATTTTTGCATGTGGGATTCGTACCGGACTGTGACGTTGGTCGGTGGGTTTTCTCGGGAATCTCCCGTTTCCCCCCGCCTTTCTCCTTCCGGTGCTGCTCCATACTCAACTCATGTCACCCCTGACCAGCGCTAAAGACCTCGATGCTAAGTGCTGGCCAAAATCTCTCACTCACTCACTCAAGAAATTTCACGTAAAATGAGGCCATGAAGTTCAGTTACCCCTTGATACTTCGCTATGGGTTTCACAAAGGGCATCGTTTCACACAACCATTACAATACCACTGGCTAACTGAAAGAGGCGTTGAGACAAGCTTTAACTCAAGGTACACCATCAATGCTTCGAAACATATTTCGTTGAACCTGGCAACGTATTATCCTTTGCCATGAGAATGACGGCACACAGATTTGGTCAAGTAATGGTCCATATCTCAAGAAAATTGCTCTGTAGAACTATTGTTCATTTTATTTAAGTTAAAGGGTTTACGTTGTTTATTACAGGAGGCAACAAGACTTTGTGGCTTTCTTATAGAGTACTATTTGTTTAAAATAGTTGTTTTTAAAGTTGAGTTATCGATAAGTACTTTTGTTTACTAGTATTCGCCATTTAAACTCCGTGGCTATAAGTTTGGCTGGCAGAGCACTTATGGGTGTGAATTAGAGGCTCGTAAGTGAAGAGTTTATAAGGGCGACCTTGAAGCGCGCATAAAATGACGCATCGACGCAACGAACCAAGCGCTGAACTACTGTGCGAGATATCCGCCGATCCATTTTACCAAGGGACTTTAAGCGTTGACGATATCATTTTATGGTGTAAATTCTGTAGCAAGATTCAATGCACGATTCTATCTGAGTTTCAAACATGTCGTATCAGTACATTTGAAAGTATGGCAGTCTGAACAGGTCGTGTTTAGCGATGGAGGGCTTCGAGCACGGTGTCTTTAACAATGGCATTCCATCCTTGTCTGAAGCGTGTTTTCGTTTCGTACATTGGCACAATAAGCGCACGTGGAATAGTTTCCTGAAATATGTACGTACAAACACACTGCACGGAAAAAAAACTTTACGGCAGCCACAAAATTTTCACTCTGCTAAATATGCGTTGTGCCCACCACAAAAACATTTCGTTGTCACTACTAAAGTACTGTGATTACCAAAAAATTATTTTGGAATTTTGCAGGAAACACTTCCCATAAAATGTTTTTTCAGTGTGAAACGCATTTGAAGCGCGCGTTAATAGGTGGAGCTCTTAGCTGCCTTCGTAACTGCACTTGAAATTTGTTTTAGCCAGTTCAAATTATTGTACTTTCCACGAAACTGCTTAACATGTGTAACTTTTGTATATATATAAACACATACTTCAAGCTAGGTGTCGACTAGTTTGAACATTAAGCTCTTTTATTAGAATAATATTTTTGGTCTACTCGAAGTGGTAAAAAAAACGGTTTTTTTCAGACTGCCGGATGTGGCAAAATACGTACCGGATTCGAAAGTCGCAAAGATATT
>PNEQ01096216.1:36145-59313 GCA_003012365.1 Medauroidea extradentata
GTAACTTTCGGAAAACCTTTGCCAAAATTAACCAAACCATTCTACAAAGCTGAAAATAAGAGTACTTCTATGAGAGAAAAGGTGTCACAACCTGGGTATTATTACCACACATGGAGAGTGATATTCACAGTACTTGGCTGCAATATCTCAATTTCGGAGAAAAAAGACTTGGGTAGTTTTACTTCTAACCCCTCGATATGTAGAAACCTGTGATGTACTTGATACCACACTTCTTATTAATGAAATGACGTGGTGACTGTTAAAGTTCCAAAGGAAAGTCATAATAGTAAAACACTGTATGCCAAGTTGAGTGGCTTACGCGTAGAAGTGAGACTGCAGTATAGGCTATACGTACGTCACTCAGCGGCACCTTTTAGCACTCATACTTTGTGCGTCACACACACAAACGTAACTTTACTAGTTTACCCACATTAACACAGCAACCTGCCGAGACCGCCGAAGTTTCGACACCTTGAAGCTTATTTCAGATATGCTCAATGTCAGCGAGTGATTGACCTATACACTCTAAAAAAAATAGTTTGTAAATTTGCCACATGTACGTATAGGTACGCTAAGAAAGTAGGTATGGTAGAATTGTTTCCCAGACATCCATGGTAGGACTCCTAAACTATTTATAAAACAGTCAAATGTATACTAAAATTTCCAGACTTGTATTTTAGCAATAGTTAAAGTTTGCTTATTTACTAGGCGGGAGTGTGTTTAGGTTAATTACTTCATAAACATTTTAGGAAGTTTTTTATAGTGTGAAAAGGCAATCATCTTATCGGCTGCTATCCTCTATGACACATCTAGCGGTAAACCTGCCAACTTATAACGTAATATTAAAGGCAAATATTGCACTCGCCTATATGTAACATTTTAAAGATTCTGCACCAAGCCTTTTGATATAAAAAGGATCACATCACAAAAGCACCCATTTTTGCTATTTTTACCCACGATAAAATATGCTTAAAAGGAAAGTGGAAGAACTGAAGAGGAATACATACGTGTAACGTTCTTTGAATACTGTGCTTACACTGTAAAAAACTGTCCAAAATGTTTAGGAAGTAATTAACCTAAATGCAGTATGGGACAGTTACCATACTTCCGCCTTGTAAATATGCAAACTTTTACACTTGTTACAATACAAGTCTGGTAACTTCAGTATACATTTCACTCTTTTATAAATAGTTTAGGAGTCCTATCATATGTCTGGGAAACAATTCGACCATACCTACTTTCTTAACGCTCCTATACGCACGTGTGGCAAATTTACAAACTATTTTTAGGAGTGCAGTGACTTCGAACGTAGTGACTAGGGTGAGGTGTAATGCATGTATCAGGGTCGCCCCTGTCGCTTCCGCGATTCCAGGCTTCGAACATGCGAAATACGCCCATCCAGGCGACCATGGTAAAACTGTCGATGCTGAGTTGAAATGTGGAACAGAACAGAAGTGTTGTTGCAGGTTGCTGTCCTCAGCGGTTCAGTTCATTTCCTTGTAAGCCGCAGCAAGCTTTATCGTTCTCTTAAGAGGACTGTGTACCTAGCCTTTGTACAGAGTTGTGGAGTGTCACGCGAATACTTTTTTTTTTCCGCGAAACCCGTTGAACTTTTTTTATTGTTTTTATCTACGAAAAAAACATCCACTTGAAACTACCTATGCCACTTTTTAAAATTCTGTATGCTTGTTAGTAACAAGATTTTGTGGCCTCTGGAAATGGCTAATAACGCCTTTTTTTTTTTAGACTCCTCTAACCCTGAAAATACGACCTGAATCCGTAAATTGCAAAATAAGGTGCGTGCATTGGTCTTTACTTCATAATATGTAAAAATAACATTATAGGGTCACCGCTTATTGTCCCACAGGAAAAAGAGTTCTACGAAAACACTGCACGCCAGTTTAGCGCTGCGAATAGAGACCATGTGGCTATCGTCGAGTGTGGTGCTCTGGCTCTTATCGATCCGCTGTTCCCGCACGTCAAACGCGGAAATTTGAAACCGGTACACAGTACTCTTTTAAGTGTAACTTCTTTGTAGGGTGTGTTATCCCAAGGAATTTTTTGTTTGAAGAACGTGCAGTAAATAGCGCAAGAGGAAATTCCCGGTAAACCATAAATAGGAAATAGCGTTGTAAAGCTCAAAGCAGCGCCATAAACTGCACGACGTTTAATGTCGTAGAGGAAGTGAAAACTTCTGTAATGTCTAGTCTACTGCGGCAAAGTGTGTGTGTTTGAATATAGCTCGCTCAAAGCCGTACCCCGCTCAGACGCCCGACATTCTGAGAAGTGATCGAACACGGAATAAGCCTTTTTCGCTGAAATTCTAACTTTATTCAGGTCAGTACATACAGACACAAGTCCACTTGGAATTTAACATGATGGGGAGTTTCTTGCGGCAGTGTATTAGCCAGACCACTCGCTTCCCACTTTGACGATCTCGGATTAATTCTCGGGGAGGTGTTTACAGACTTTTCGCGTGTATGAAACGTGGTGGACTTTGTTATTGGTCGGCTTATTTTTTTGGAGTACTCTTGCTTCCCCGGGTCATTGTATTTCATCCTAATTCCATACTCACCTCATCACGCTTGCCAACTCTCAAGACTTCACTGTTAAAGGCTGACCTAAATTTCTGTACTCGGTTTAACAGAGTCTGTCGTCGGGCTTTCTTTCTGGAAACTTAAGTAAAAATCTGACCACATTCATTTGTATTTACATAACATTCTTTATTATTAGGAGATAGACAAGGGGCACATTTATAAACGTACAGTAAGGTGAACGCTATTGTGCGAAAAGTCACAAACAAATTTCTGCCCTTACCAAAAGTCGCCAGGTAGACTGTCACGTAAAATGGTAATTTCCATAAGTAAATGTCTGCGAGATGCCAGTTAAACAAAGCTGCATGGGTCACTGGTAACTATTCTGCAGCAGCGTCACTTTATAGCTGTTTGTTATTTGTTGGATTTGTGAATCATTTGGATGAACATAAAACTACAGTATGTGGTGGTTGTTATCGAAAGGATGGTGCGACTTTCCATACTTCAACGCCAACATATTGTCGTTTTCTAAAGAAAAAGGCCTCCCAGGTTGCATGCCTAAAGGGAACGATTTTCATAGCAAGTTAAATGCTAATCACGTAACCGTAAGACAACATTCGTCGCGGAAATTGGCGCTGAGACTCCTGATGTCATCCTGGTTACCTTCCAAACGGAAATTTGCGTGTGCGTATCTTTAGAGTAGAGCCGTTAACCCTTCTTTTATATTCACTTGGATCGCCACCAATCTATGGTGACCCTGCTGGACGTGGGCACGCTGTTGGAATTCCAATTCATTCCAGTTTGATTTTCGTGACAAAACCATTTGTCCAAGAACGAGATAAAACACTTTGTAGCACTTCTGTTTAACAAAATTGCTCGAGCCACTCATTTTCAGAAAAAAAAAAAAGTTTTTTTTTTTGCACAAGCATGTTTAAATGTCATGTGTGCAACATGTGGTCAATGATGGAATGTTTTTAACTCTCAGCGTCTATATATTCTACCCGCATATTACAGACATGTGGTGTTGCGGTTCCCCATGTTCTGATTGGCACAGTCAAACAAGCAACGTCTCTGCACAATTCATGCTGCCCTGTATTCATGAAGCAGAGCTGCAGATGTGTGCGTTTAAGACACTGGAACAAGTTGGGGCAATTTTTTTTCGCCAAAAGCCAATGGCTCTTCAAATTACTGTCATATTGTACTCTAACCCAGATTTATAAATTTCCCGGAACTTTTTTTATGTGCGGTAGCTTAGATGCATAGTCATCTTCCTTACTGTCCACGTTAAATTATTACCAAAATATGATCTTCGCGTCTTCTATTACGGTTGCACTTCGGTGTAAAAACAGTTATCGGCGATAAATTAATAATTTATTAAATCATTGTTCTGGGCATACTCTTTTGTGAGCGAATATTGCCAAGTCACCGCCCCCCCCCCCCCCCGCAATGAAAATAAAACAAATAAGCATTAGAAAATGAAATGAATAAATAAGGATGGTAAATTGATTTTGCCAATAAATATAACACACACTCATAAAATTCTTTAACTGTTATACAGTCGTTATACGGTTATATCCTGAAGAAGAAACTGGATAAGATTATACTAACAGACAAATAAATGTGCGTGAGAAGGGGAAACAAAACAAAATAAACAAAGCAGATGAATTGGATCCGTACGCAGAAAATGGAACGTAGTAACAAAATTCCTTCGAACACTAGAGATGCGACGTCTCCGGATTTGGTTTTGTTTCCGTCCTTAGGCACACGAGCGGTCGGAGAAACTCGAGCAGGCTGACTGTGGCATCTGGGCAAATCAGCCAATGGAAGTGCAGATGTCTACAATAATGATTTGTTGGTGATAGTTTTGAACAGAAGTTGTCAATGGAGTATAATGTTTATCAAATTAATTCATGGTTACGTGCCTCGGCACACTAGCAAATGACGCTTAATGTGATTTAATATTACGTGTATTTACCTCTGTGCAAAATTATGACATCCACAACTCATTTTGGTATATAAAACTGACTTATGTTGTTTCGCAGATGACTGATTCAATTAACATTGTTAAGGCCTGCAAGTTCTCCGGTGTACGTTATTTCAACATTCACACGGGATTTTATTCACGCAGTTCTAAGTTTTTGTCGTTGGTTTTAGTTTGGCTACGGTGTTTTGATTGTTGAAGTTTCACAAAAAACTCTTTGTAGTACACGTGTACTGCGTAATCGATTTGTTTTCTCTTAGATGTGTTGGACATGTGGGGTAAACGCAGAGCTGAGAGAATAGTGCAGATGGAGCATTAGCAGCCTACACTGAGGCCAAGCTGACATTGTTTATTCAGGTTGCAATATGGCGGAGTGCAATCAGCTGTTCCTGTAGATGTATTGAGAAACTAGGTTATAGTTGGCCAGCCCACACCCGCGTTATACACATTGCTATGGTAATAAAAATATTTTTCAGTTACCAATATTGCGGATGGTCCTCCCCTTTCCGTCTCAAGGCCTCATACCTTTCGCCATAAATACACACGTTATGCTCCATCTGTGTGTTTCTTTAATCTCTGGGTAAACGATGTTCTCATTGGTTTCTAGTTGATTCTGTGAATTCGACATAATTTACCTTGTTTAGTGTGCTTTTCTGTGGTGACAATAGTGTTATATTTCGCCAAGAGTTTTTATTCAAGTGATTTTCCTCACCAGCCGGCTTTGATTGATTCTGTAATCGCGTACCTTTAAACTCGCCAGGTATACGGAATGAAGGGCAATACAACTGTCGTATTCCCGGCAAGAAGATTTTCCATACTGACCTAGCCAGGAATCGAAACCAGATCTTATAATTCCATCCCTCTTATCCATAATACACGATGCTTCTTCGTTGCTTGAAGTAACGATTTTGAACTTTAGAATGTACGTAACCTTTATTGAGATTCCAGGACGGGTGATGAGGTCATGTCGGAGAGTAAAATAAAATATGTTCTTATCGAATGTGGCGTGGTTTGATGCAGCTTGGAAATAACGTTAGTGGTTTTATTTCCCATCCTTTCCTTTAACCCCTCTCACCCCTCCCCTCCTCACTGAAGCCATTATATCCCGTGGGGAGAAGGGAAGCGCCTTCCTTGCTCCAACACACGATGCCGCCGCCGCCGCTTCCAATGCAAATTCCAACCGGGACCCTCCGCCCCCGAACTCCAACGATGTTTGAGGTGGTGGGGTGAAGGGAAGCCCTCGTCTTCCCCATGTCTCCCTCTTCCCCCTTCCTCGTCAGGCGTTCCACCCACCAGTATTTTTATTTCCGTCGCTCCCACCCTCTCGCATCGGTCGGCTCGCATCGCTTGCCTTCGGGAGTCCGCGCGCCGTGCAAACTGGCCTTAACGTCAATATTTACTCGGGGAATCTCATTAATATTTATCCCGGCCTGCTCTCGCCCCACCCTCCTCCCTCCTCTACCTTTGCATCTTCCTACTTTCCGAAGCTGACACACTCGTCCGCCCCTTTCCCGCTTTTCGAACCACCACGCTGCAACCTGGTGTCAGGGGAGCCTTCCCTTCCGTCCCCCCCACGATATTACGACTGGTGTTCGGGTCGTGGCTGGTAGTGGGAGGAGGGGAAGAAAGCAAAACCCGCGAGGCCCGTCGAGTTGGAGAAAAAATGAGTAGAGGGGTGGAGAAAAGGGGATACGGACTTTCCCGTGCTCCCCTCAGGAGGGTTGGAAGAGCTCGTCGGTGGTAGAGGCCTTGTCGCTCTGTGGGTCGCGAGATGAAGTAATTACGTCTGGAGATTACTGGGTAAATAGTTTACTACGCGGGCTGCAGACGTTTTTTAAAAAAGGGGGGATGGTTGTTACCGACGCTCGAGGCAGAGTCGTTCGGTAACACTGTTCTCGGAGAAGTATTTTTTTTTTCTCCCTTTGAAAAGAGCAGCGATCAAATGGAACTACTCGGAATTCGAAATTTGTGTGTATTGCATATATTGTAGACACACAGTTATAGGTAGAGACCTACGAAGTTCGCGTTATTTTCTTGTGGCATTGTGGCCGCGGTGGTCGAGGGGTCAAACCTCTGCCTCCCACCAAGGCGATCCGGGTTCGATTCCCGGCGGGGTCGGTGTGGGAATCGTGCCGGACGATGCCGTTGGTCGGCGAGTTTTCTCGGAGATCTCCCGTTCCCCACGCCCTTTCATTCCGGCACCGCTCTATTCTCACCTCATGTCACCCCTAACCAACGCTGACGACCTCGATGTTAAGCGCTGACCAAAAACCTCTCTCACTCACTCTTCCGGCAGTCTAGACTGCAAGCTACTGTACGCCCACTCGACGTCTTCCATTAGCATACAATGCCGTGACTTTCAGAAAGGTTAGCTTTTGGTCAGTAATTAAAATGTACACAGTAGAGTGGCCAATCGCATGCAAATCAAAAAGTACGTAAATAACATCACATAAGGGCTTGTGGCTAATGATGTCGCAATGTATGTTCAAGGCCATACAGGTCAATGAATTATAATCTGTTTCCAAATAATAACGTGAATTTTGCGTGTTTCTATTTACACGCTACTACAAGATATCTGGGGGCAGCGGTGGCCGAATGATCAGACCATTCGCCTCCCACCAAGGCGATCCGGATTCGATACCCAGCGTGGTCGGTCCCCGAATTTTCGCATATGAGAATCGTGCCGGACGATGCCGTTGGTCGGCGGGTTTTCTCGGGGATCTTCCGTTTCCCCCGCCCTTCCATTCCGGTGCTGCTCCATACTCACCTCATTCCACCCCTCACCCGCGCTAAAAGACCTTGCTGACCAAAAATCTCTTATTCACGAGATATCTTGTCTTCATGCAGTCTGTGGTGTGGAAATTTTCTCCTTTTTAAGTAATATATGTTTACGTTTTCCATATTTTACCGAAAACTGTACACTTGGCAGAATGTTATTTTATTCATACAGTATGTCTTACTAAAGGTATAAGAAGTAGTAATTGGGAGTATATATGAAACCTATCTTGTTGCGTCCCAAGTAGTTGGGGCTCACAACACTTATTGCTCTTATGGTTTACGTAGTAAGTACGGGCGTTAAGTGCAGTAACGTAGTATAAATACACAGTAGTTCAGATCTGTTATATCACAAGTGCACGTGCGTACTATCGGTTAATACTGCTCGACATACACTTCAGGCTGTTACGGGATGCACTACAGCTGTTCCCCTGAACGTGATCCGTTTTGCAATAGGACGCATTACAGCAATTCCCCAAGTGGCGTATCTGTCATTGCCTTGGGATGTTACAGCAATTCCCCGAATGGCTTTTGGAGTCCCTTGAAGCAACACCCTTCCCTCCTCCACCTGGGCCTCTGCCACCGCAAATTCTCTGTAGAGGCATGTTCACCTCTATTTATACTATATTTCACTGTGCACTGGACATACTTCTCGAGGGTCATGTATAAGCCTTTTGTGCGCTACACACTCGTGACGTACGCGACACCAAGAACGTGTGCTAAGCTCTAAACCGAGTGAGGACTCCCCGTTTCATGACGTGTGATCGGTGTCCCCTTATTGTGTTTTGAAAATTCTCAAGTTGGTATCACCCCCCCCCCCTTCTCCTCCAACAGACAGAAATGTTGACTGCGCCCGTTGTCAAGGTCCTACTCACACTTAAAAGTTGTTCATTACATATTCTTCTACAAGTTTAAATGTTTCACTACTATGAATGATTACTCACATTTACTTGATTATAATTATGTAGGTTACACACATCCATATGAACATGTATTACGCCAAGCACACTCGAATAGTAGAAGCGTGGAACCCGTTAAATTGTACGTTTTAACGATTACAATTCTGAAGTTTTTTACGCCTTTTTTTTCTGCTGTATGTTTTTACAAAGTTACAGCAAACATTTTGATTCACTGATTGGATACATTCAGGAAATTTCCTGTGATGTTAAAAGATATACTATTTACATTACATAAGGATGTATACACATATACGTATACACATTATTATCCTGTGGATAAGTAAATATCCACAGTCTCCTTCCATGTTTCCTTCTACCTGTCGGTACCAAGAGTTCGCCTCACTGAAGTCCTTTCGTTTGGTTTTTTTTGCAAGAGATAATAATGCTAGACCATGCCGTTCGTCGATGAATTTTCTCGGGGACTTTCCTCTCCCTCACCCCTTTATTCACGTCTCACCAGCGCTTAAAAGTTTGCCGTCAATTGCTAACCAAAATCTCTTGTCTATTGTTGTCTCGTCCAACTCGGCGAAATCGTTTAGGAAACATTCGCGTGCGTTTTGTTTTCTCGAAATCTGATCTATGTATTTAGACACAAGTTTTACGAGAACTTACAAAATGTATGCTCATGTGTGTATATATTGGTGTTTTCAGTAAAATCTCAACGAATAATTAAAAAATAATTAACAAATTCCTCAAAAATCTATGCATTCTTTTCAACTTAGTGTCCTGAAATGTGGGGAAATATAAAGGTACCGTCATAACTGAACATGGTTTTGCTGCAATATGCTGTCGTCGATGCTTTGCATTTAGTGTAATCGGAACACTTCGTGCGAGATAGACGCATAGCATAGGAAGCGCGCGGCTGCTTTAAGGGAAAGTGTTAGATAATGTTATAGTATTTACAGTTTTCAAGTAATAATATTTATTCAGATCGTATTATCAAAACTGCTGGACATAAATAATAATGGAATATGTTTTTTAATTTTTCATGCATAATTATTTCAAGAGAATTATAGGTTAACTTTCAAGAATTATTTCAAGTCCACTGTACGATGAGCACTATTTTGATGTCCAAAATTCATCACAAATATCTTCTATGCCTCAACATTGCCACATTTACCAAAAATATTAAAAAATATAAGTTATTGCAGAAAATTTGTAAATAAAGTTTAGCGTATATCTCCCTCGCCCCCCCCCCCCTTAAGGCCGACTCTTGCTCGCTCACTCTTTCCTCGTCGCCTATAAGCGCAAGCAACCCAAATCTTCCCGTCGAGGATCTCTCTCAAATTCGTACTTAAGACCGTTCCAGTACTTATTAAAACTGTCATGTCAGCAATATAATTTTAATAGCTTTATGTGAGAAGTGCATGTTACACTGAGACTCCAAGATACACGACAAGTCGTGTCGAGTTGGTATATAATGATTCACGATCAGATTATTTATTCATTCGCCCACGGGCGTTGAAAGAGCAGGATCACGCTACTATCAGTTGTTATCACCGCAACTTGACACACTTCATAGAAGGGGATGTGCATTTGTTACCACCTACACACACAAATAGTTCGCACGCCGCTGTTTGCAGAAAACTAAATGTTTCATCTACATAACAAGCTTTTTGGTGTTTTAATTGTATCAAAAATGTCGCTAATTTTAGATTGATGTGAAGTCCTTTATTTTCAGTCATTTCTTTAGAAATACAAAAAAATATATATGTTTTATGTTTTTGTAACTTTATCACGTAGCCCGTGACATCTAATTTCAGTGTAAATTATTTCACTTCGGAAAGTCCGTTGGTTTATATTGCGTGTATGCTCCCGTAGTATACGAATTTTGACTTCTTAGATGCCGTCTAGTGTACTCTATGCATGCTAAAAAATTTCCATTAGAGGAAAATGTATTCACAAATGTTCGTAGTTATGCAATAACGAACCAACCCACAGATGACTGAAACCGAGATATTCAAGACCAAGTTTACGACGTGTATCTAAACCTTGTGTAAACAGCTTTTTCAAAACTCTTATTATTATTTATTTAGATATTTTTATTTAATGCTGATTCATTTTCTAGGACATGTTTTGAACATTATTCGTCTACTTGGTATGGTTATATTAACCCTTTAAGTGCCAGCTTTCTTAGAGGTAGACCTACGTGTGTGAAAAAAAGCCATCATATTTTTTCAGAAATGTGCAATTATTTATTAAAATTAAAATAACTCGATACGAATCAAAGTAGTCAAGTTGGAAAAAAATTGCTACTGGCAATTAAATGTTCCCTTAATCCATTGCAATGAAACAAATTTTTTTCTAGAAAAAATTATTTTAAAAACACCTGAAAAATATATTTTAAAAATACAGAGCCGATATAGCGGCTTCTGTCATTTTTCGCACAGGCAATGAAAGCCGGTATTTTGGTTCTTAGCACTAAAATGGTTAGAATTAATTACTTTGTGTGTTGAGTCCTTTTTGCATAACTCCAAAATAGCGTGTACCAAACTAGCACTATTTGATAGACATGTAAAATTATGAATTTCACACTTGAACAGCCTTAACCTACATGCGTACGACGCTAATTGCGGTGACTAGGCGCGGTGCTGCCCAAGGACATGTGCTCCCATGTGACTCGACACCAGCCCACGTGACGGCATGCACGACGACAGGTCGCGTAGGCGGCGGGCTGTGTTCCGTAAGACGTGTTGCTGACTGACAGCACTAGTGAATGATGAGGAGAAGGTGGGTAGGGGGTAGTATTTACGGTAGGCGGCAGGAAACCTCTGCTAATGAGTCAAAACGTGCGGTCGTATTCGCTTGAAGCCTGGAGCCCGTCCAGGGTCGGCAGTTGTCGACGCCAGGAAGACGAGCGTCTGTGTCGGGTTAACTGTCCCGCTCCTCGGAAATACTCGGGAGCATTCGTTTACCCTCGGCGCTTGCAAGCATTTCGTCAGTACACAACACAAACGTAACGTTACAGTAACGACAGTTGAAAAACTATTAAGAATTTGATTTTCAAACGGAAATACTGTGATATAAATCATTGCATATTTGGCACTAAAACATATCACGTAAACGTTCTAAACGTAAGACCAATCGTTAAAATATTTCCCATATTTTTATAAAATTTTGCAAAAAACAGCTACACCATCTACCGACGAAACTTAAAGTTTATTTATGAATATTTTTCTAACACCCGAGTACATTTAAGACACACCTGTTACATTTTTCTTGAAATCACAGTACTGCAACGTAAAACGCTATACATAGAAATAAACATTTTTTTAAATTTATACATACATATCATCTGGTTCTTTGCGAGCGGCCGTCTTGACTTTGATTTTAGATTTTCAGTTTATCGAAAACGGAAAGTAAAGGCTGCTTGGCTTTAGTTTTGCCGACGCCATTGTGTACGGCCTTGTAAGAAGTCATGCATTGAAAACTATCGTAAAGTCAAATGATAACGTTTTTGTTACGTAACCGTCTTAAAGACAGCGCCACGCGTGTATTGTAGTTTCCTAACTTCATAAAACCGCCCTTAAGCTCAGCGCACAATAGTAATTTATCTCTTTAAATGAAACGAAACTAACAGCTACAGGAGTCGCTTGAAGAAGGTCTCTGGGGAGGGGGATGTGAGATGTCTAGCACAACCGCCGAGGATGAACGAGTTCCCCCGAGCATTTCCGAGGAGCGAGAAGTTGACACGAGCAAGACGCTCGGCGCCAGAAAGGGTTGCCAGAGAGAGAAGGGGGAACTACTGTGAGTGTATGTTACGGTCGCCGACCAAGACGCTCGTTCGCGTCGGTCCTGTGACTCGCAATGAGCCCTAGTCGAGCTGAGAACTTTGGCCAGCTTCAGGTCCCATGCACTAGCGGCGTCTGGTCGAGCGACGCCGTGACACGATCTGCACAATATAATTTTATGTTTCCCTTGTCGATGATTCGTGACCGCGCGAACCTTCATTTTGTTTGTCATTTTAACTTGCCGATTTGTACCGTGATTTTTCGAGCCGCTGTTTACATCGCGGCTTCTGCTGAGCGTGCGTCGTGTTCCGGGCCAGAGTTGGTTTTCGTGTGTGGGTTTGTGCAGGCATTTGTCGTACTGGGATCGCCATAATACTCCATAGTATGTGGACTCAAATGTTTTAATGTAGTTGTTGAATCCATATTTTCTGTTATCTAACATTTCGTCGATACTTTAACATACACAGAACAGTTCACAAAATCATTACGTGCGCTTGGATTATTTGAACGAACAGGCATTATTCCTAAATGCAAACTAGGTTGTTGATTGTACGTATCACGAGTACCAGCTAAGTGTGTGAAATCATGTGCTTTCTCAATAATTTGACCATATGGCAAATTATTCAAAAAAGCACCGCCTGGACCTATAGCTGGATATCGTGGCATTTGTATGTCAGTTACTCGACTTCCAGCAATACAATGATTATTTGCAATTTGAGAACGATGTGTGTTAGCTGCCCAACTACTAAAACCAATATGACCTTTAGTTCCTAACATACACGACGCGATAGAAGGTGGAACCTTTATCAAACCATTACTGTATTTATAAGAATACATAAATGGCTGCTCTTTAGCATCCGTCCAGGTAAAGTCCGTTATGTGACTTCGCAAATCATAATGTCCAGGGGATGCTACTTGCCCGATATGACCTGCATTTGTGTATAATAATTGTGTATACAATGGATTATCACGAGGTATCTTATAACATAATGGATAATCTGGCATGCAATAATCACCTGTACCATTTCCCCATAAACGTTGTACCCAATCATTATCATAATATGGTAAGTCAGATGTACCTACTTCAATACTATTGGCTGCATCATCTCGGTTCCGTAACATTTGTTGATTGGTGAACGTGGGAATGTTTTGAAATGTTTGGCAGGATATGTGTAGTGGTGTTACGGTTCTCCTTGTTCGTATATTTTATTTTTCCCCCGTTTTAGTTCAGATGTCTGATGTTTCTGGTAACGTAGGGCAATTGCTCTTAACATCTAGTAGCTACGGTAGTATATGATTTAAGTTGATTTAAATCGTATATTTTTTTAGCTGAGTGATTTTCATTTATTCGGTTTGAAATTCATATCGTATGTATTAAAAAAACGTAGTACATAAATTAAATTTAAAAATGTTACTTGAACGCAAGTAGTTAACACACGGTATATGATATGCAATAACCCGATAGTTACAATCACAGAAACAAAGTTTATTGTCTTTATGCTCTGGTGTGCAAGTTTGTACATTTGATGCCGTTTGTATCATATTACACAGAGCGGATGTTTGCATCGGACAAAATATTTGCTCATAAAGTTGTACAAAATTTATTTAGTTTTTACCAATACCAATTCCTGAATGTTTTAACTAACGTTTTTAGCTTTGCTTTATGTATCACGTCCTGCTTTAATGTACGGTTTTTCCCGTGTGGGGTAGATCTCGCAAAACACTTAAACATTGTTTGAAAAAAATCGTTGTCGTATTTAACGCCGTTTTCGATATCTTGCAAAAAACGTATCTCCATTACTAGTTGAGCTACGCAGTAAGCTGCGGTACGTAATTGTCAGTATTTTCCAAAAGGATCCATCTCCTGAAATACCCGAAACCTTGTTGCACATGCGTATACATTATCATTAGTAGCGTTACTCAGGTTTCGAGTAGGGGCCTAAGTGATATTTCATTGCCAAGTTCAACCACTGAATGACGTAGCGTAATCCGTAGCCGCGAATTTCTCGACATTATGTATATCTTCACGTATTCAATAGTTTAACATCTGCACTCGAAATCTGAATTAGTGAATATTCACAGATTCACGCCGATGGATGGAACAGTTTCAACAAATTGAATCAGTGAGAATCCCATGTGATATTCACCGATTCCGATAAATAGTGTCAACATTCCACAAGTTAACTCGTGAATACCCACGATTTTCCAGTAATTTTCACTTATTTAATAATGAAAACTGTTCTTTGAAAACAACTGGAAAAAACTGCGAATATTCACAGATTAACGGAAATCACTGTATATTCACAAAATTAACCAGTGACTATTTTCACTTATTCAAATGGTTGAAACTGCTACATCCATCAGCGTGGATGAGTGAATATTCACTAATTCAGATTTAGAGTGTGTGCCTTGGCGTCGCTCGACGTTTGCTTCTCACACTTTTGAGCACAGCTTTGACTGCACACGTTGCAGAATTAGCCCCGTCGAGAAACCGTCAAGTTAGTGTCAGGCTTCCCCTCAGCCACAGTCAGACAAATCCCTGAGTAATTGGCGGGAGAAATAAAAAAAGGGGGGATGACAAGCGTGGTTAGCGTGTTGGGAAGACGAGGGTGAGGGTTTTTGGGGGGAAGGGCACTCGTAAAAACAGCAAGGGCACGAGAACGATATTCAACCACTCGCGCGGGTAATAACGATGCGCGGCCGCCCATTAACCGCGATATCTTGAAGGGCCGGGAGGTACTGGCTGCGCTGTGCCTCTTGACCCACTTGTGCTACTACCGGCGCGAGATGTATTGGCCGTCGGGCGCAGCTGCTGCCTGCTCCATTACCGCCTTATAGCGCCGGCACTCCGCGCAGCTGTGCGCCAGTGTGTTCGACCCTTGAAAGGTTCAGTAGCGAACATGATGGCGCCCTCCTCGGCGAAATTTATTTCTTGTTCGCCAGCTCTCTTCGAACTAGAATCGAGACCATCAGCCAGGTGCCTATGTTACCTATAGCGGTTGTTCAGGCTCTAGTAAATGTTTCACACTTGAGTTTTATTTATTAACTTTTTTATTCATGCTGGCGTGTGGGATTTGAGTGTATCTCGTTTTCGATTATTTTATTTATTACCTTAAGAATGTAAGTGTTACTTGCTCGTTACATAATACACTAGAAAAGTATATCCAGAAAATTAAAGTACATTTGTTTAATTAAATAGTGTAATACAAACAAGTAACTGACTTCCGTAGACCATAACTCTCTTTGGAACCTTTTTGATAAAATTTATTATTTGACCTCTTTGTTTATTCTCGGCTTCTCACTGTGGTACGCGTGAATCAACCACAGTGATTTTAATCAGCTGAACACTGGCGTAGGATAATCTGGAGTATTGAACTCACTAAAGTTACACAACACGCCAGCGCATGTATTTACAGAATAATCCAGTTACCAAATAACTACATGCATAGAGATGATGATATATCGCGAAAATATTTTGTGCCAACATACCCTTGAGAGCACTGTAGTTTCTTGCAACATACATGATTCAGTGATATACTTCTGAGTCTGACACAACGTAGCTGTCCGAAGACCAATAGCAGGCATCAAATTTTACAATACCGGGATTCTTATTGGCTCATTCAAATAGGGTAACAGCTTCACGTACAAACTAAAGCCAGTTATCTTCTGGTAAGCTGAACGTGTGTTGAAATCCAGCAAACAGTCAAGTTTTCCCGCTATAAACCATCATCTCTATCCATGCATTATCCCGTACACTCCAGTGCAGGTACGTACCGTGTTAGAATTCCTACAGGCTAGAAGCTGCTATGCTATATTATGTAAAATAACACCAACGGGCCTCGCGCGTTGGCTCGGTTGGCTGTACGAGTTTCTGTGCCTTGTTCCCCGTTTTGTCTGTTTAGTTAAATAAACGGTCATGTGATCCGAATTACTGTAAAGTACTTACGTATCAAGGGGCCTACCTAGATAGGATGCGTTTGTGTGTGTGAGGCAGGAGCGTTAAGGTTGTCGTTGGCCTAGTTATGTAATGCATTATCGCCTCTCCGCGCATGTTACTCTGATGGCATAAAGTGCTTTACTATTATCTTTTTTTCCTATGGGACTTTAAGTGCTGACATCGTTATTTTTTGTGGCTAGCGTAGTTCAAAACCTAGCACTTGTTTATGTAGTTGTGTTTTAATCCGGTTGTTATTTTTACCGATGCGACGGCCTGAAAATCCCATTTTTTGGCCAGTTTGAGGGGCCCGAAAATATTGTTTTAAATAAACGCGCCGAATTTGTGAAACTACAGCGACATAGTTTGAAGTGTATACAAGTACAATGCGCGTTAAGTAGTTTCGAAAAAAAATGGTCGCAGTGCAACGCGTTTCAAGCGCAGGTACAGAGGCCCCTTGAGGAGTTAAGTATAGGCCGTTCGGAATAAAGTGAACACTAAATAATTAACCTTTGAAAAATATCACTAGCTGTTACTACATACAATTCAACATTACCGTTAGTCACTTTACTGCTTGTATGGTTGGCAGCGAAATAACACAACATAGTTCCGTGTTTATTCGTATTTAAATACAACAATACTGAAACAAAATCTACCGACAGCGATATAATTGTATTTTATATATAACTAATAAACTTATTATATCAAACTATATAGGTACCTATCGACTGGAAAATTTATCTTACACGCGCAAACGTAAAGTGACGTGTCCAAGGAGGTTAGACTTTTCCCGTCGTTAGCTTTTACACGCGGAAAGATACGAATTGGCTGGAAATAGATCTTTAGCAGGGCTTTTTCGAGTGCTCACTTTATTCCGAACTGCCTATACTTAGTTTTTAAGACTGTTTCGGCACTTCCAAATTACAAAATAATGATTTAGGATGTAAAAAAAAGGTATTCTGTACTGATCAGCGTGTCAATATAAATAGTCTTTAGTCTTAAAGTTCCCAATAGCTTACTTTATTAAAATGGGAAATACACGTACATGTTAATTTATGGCATTACATTCACCATATTGTTAATTTTACAGTTTAATGTCACTATAAAGTTGTGTGTTTTAGTCGATGAATTATTTATTTAAAATAAGTATTGTGTTGGTAAGAATATAAGAATGACGCAAGTTGCTAACATTAATTACTCTGTAAATAAGCTTTCAGCAAAGGAAAATAGATTGTGAGGCTGTTTTGTTTACAAAAAATAAATCTTACCTTATTCCAAACGAAAGGTCAAAGCCAGTTTTTTTATACAATAGCAAAATTTTCTATGTCGATTTCGTTATGCCAAAGACTAATATTATTTCGACATATTTTGACCACAGTATAAAAACCACACTTAGTACCAAGATGAAAGCAAAATGAATGTTTGTTTGATGGTATTATTATTACATTTTGCTGTGCCTAATTTCTTTGCGGCCAAGAAAAATTTTCGTCGTCCTCTTCGGGTTAACAGTAAAGACATTTCGCGTCGTGCGGAAAGGAAAGGTTAAAAGTGTTATGATTTTTTTTTTTTTTCATTTAGAACATTTTCCTTTTATGGCTATGTTACTTTGTGGTTAATATAAAAGTATATTCTGCTACAAATATGGCTGAACTCATGATCATATAAATAGATGGTCGGAACCCACAAGAATTGTCTGTAACCCATGCGTTATTTAAACGTGTCCTCTTAAGACATTGTTTGGTCTGGCACAGTAAGGGCCCTGTCTACTTGAGAGCCATGGCGTGAGCAAGGTCTGGGATATGCATGTCAGATTATACCATGTGGCTCAATACCTGTCAAACCTACATGCATGCCACCGCTGACATTTTGTTCCCCCACACACTGCTATGGGAACTTTTAAGGATTTTTTAATGCTCTGAAAATTATGAATAAATAACAATTTTCATTAACAAAACACTCTAAAACGTTTTTTCATAAACTATTTCATAGTTTCTTTCCTATAGCAATATTCTCTTTTCAATGTAGCAAAAAAATGTTTTTTTTTTGTCAGAAAGCGATGTAATTTAAATTGACTGAGCACCTTCGAATGTAATTAAACATGTAAATACGTATCCTTGCTCATGCCACGATTCTCATACAGGCAGCGTCCTTAAATAAACGAATTTATCTCGGGACCTGATTTAGGACACGCAGTAAACATTTTTTTTTAGCTTAAGGCCATGGTCTTTCATTTATTTTAAACAATTGCGAAAAACACGAATATTTTTTTAACCAAATGCTTTGAAAATTTTCAGACTGTGTACAGTAATACGATACACAATTTTTCCAGAGCGTTTTTTTTAATAACGTACCTTTTGCTAGCACAAAAGTTATTTTGCTTTATTTTGGTTTATTTTGACAACAAACTATGTGATATTTCGGGGGCAAAAATCTAAAAATCCATTCGGTGTATTGCAACAGAAAAACTCATATACAAGCTATTATATATAAGTGTTAAAACTATAAGAATGAATTTTTGATTGGTGTGTTAATTTCCGTAAAAAAATATTTTCGAAACTACTGCAAAACTAAAGAGCGAGGCCTTAATACATTATACATACTTTCAGTACCATTTACAAACTGATAAACTCCCTGCTAATTCACGACAAGAGAAATCGCCAAACCGCGGAGTAACCATTTTGATCTTGCAGTTAAGAAACAGTTATTTGGTTTTAAAATGTAGGCTTATACTTACCAACTTTGAAAATATCCTACATCATCCATGTAACATTAAAGTAAAGTATAATTAATGTAGAAGTAGCCTATATGTAACAAAATATACTAGAATGAGAACATGTAAAATGTGTGAATTGTTTTGGGAAGAGGGTTAGGTTCGTATCCGTAAGATCGGAATTTCGGGTCATGTTGATGTCAGTATTTTGAGTTTTAAACTCTTCTACAGTCGATTTGAGGTTTAATTTATAGAGGAATTACAATTTTCTTGAGTTAAAATAATTTTACGTTCGATTTGACGTGTAAGTTTTTAAATATTATGTTTAATTACAAAATATTGTTAGCAAGAACAACGTAAAGGCTTACTGTAGGATTAGTTTGTATTTTTTCTTTAATATTAAACCAAATATATATTTTTGATGAAGAGTCGATTTGATTTAGGTCTACATTACTGTAATGAAAAATTCTTCATTTTAAAGAAATAAGCTACTTATCGTTACTTCACCATTTAAATCTTTCTATGATTAATGCAACCAGCGTAAGGGCAAATAATGTTGCTGAAATATTAAAAAACAAAACAATCTCTTATTTCAATTTATTTGTTCATCGAATAAAATCCTTATTTGTAGCAAAGCTTTTTACGGTAACAATGTGTTGCGGAAAATAACGTGTTTAGTGCCTCCTATTTAAATAACTAAAATAGCGAAACTATAGGCACAAAAGCGTTAAATGGTGAATTTAAAAGTAGTTACAATTATTTGATGTGCATTCAGTCACTCCATTATTGATTGAATATAGACGATGAAAAATATCGTAATTATGTTTGTATGAAATGTGTAGTACACGAAAAGGTGAAATACCTGGCAGGTTTTCTCATTCCACGTGTGAATTTATCTGAGCAGTTTCTGTTTATATTTGTATCTCTTACCTTTCTTTCGAGTTTTCGAGTGAATTTGTTAACAAAATTAATTTTCTTATGTACAGTTTGTCTTGGCAAAGATGCAATTATATGAAAAAATACATATTTCCTATTAATTTAATAATCTAGAAAACTCATGAAAATTAATTTAGTATATTTAACTTACTTACGATGCTGTAGTCCATTCATAGTTATTGGGAATTTGGGATGATATAGATTTATTTAAATTTGATCTACAACACATCAACTGAACCCACACTAACCTTCCATCCTAAACAGCTTGTGTGCAATTTCAGCATGTAAATACTGAGTGATGTACGTGCTCTAGTAGGAAATATACCCGGAGGAGATGTTTTTGTTAGGTACCTTCTGAGAGTTGATTCACGGGACTAGCGCCTGTGTATGGTGACGTATTTTGGAAGCAGCAGCATCTAGTCAAACACAGCCTAGATAATGAAGTGACGATCTTGTTAGTAACTCAGCTTTGATGGAACACAAACGTAAATTACATTTAAGCCCGTGTAATGAAGACCATGGGTGAGAGAATGCGAGGTGGAGTTGTATTAGTCGTGCGCTTCGAGAAGGAATAATGCTGCTTCACATCCCCAGGCGTAGCGTCGGAATTGGTGGAGAGGGAAGGAGGAACACGTGATATTCACCTTCCCCAACGTCAAAATAATAATTCTTTTACCTAATAAATGAAAAATTTGTGAACTGCAATCCATTGACATAGATGAAATCATAAATATTAATGCTTGCGTTTTATACAGAACTATTTCCTGTACATTTCCATAACATTTATTTAGATAATGTTCACCTCTCTTAAATTTTCAGTCATGCTACTCATATGTCCACACCAGTCTTAAACTATCATCTTTTCGCAGCGTTTGAAGTACTAGAATTGCTGATTGTTTTATTCCATAGTTGGACAGTGTTATGCTAAAACATCCACACACAAATCAACAAACAGAGAACATTGTAGTATTGTGAATGTCCACAAGGTTATTTTGTGTTATGGTTAACTTAATAATCTGCACCATATTTTACTAACATGGGGTCATCAGTTTAGATGAGAAACTAATTTCTTCACATTTTGATGCTGATCAGACCTCGAAAGAAGAATGGACATTTTGAAATCTCTATCACCTGGATTTAATCAGCGATCCATGCAGAGCCCGTCCTGGTTTAAACTTTCCAGGAAAGACTAAATGTATTTCAAAATAATTAGAACAATTCAAGGCAGATCTGAATACTGGCTTAACAAGTGGGGATAGCCTGAAAATACATTCTGCGATTGTGACAAAGTATCTCAGACTATCTTATTGTCATTGAGTGCCCAAAAAGAATTTTTGAAGTATATATTCAGGATATTCACAGTGTCACCGCAGAAGCTGTGAAATAACTGAATACACTGAATATTTCTTTTAAATTTATCAACATTTGTAATGCATATATAGTATATAAGCTAATTGTAAGATGTAATAATATGTAATAATTTGTATGTTAATTGAAGTGTGGGTTGAATGTTTTTTTGCATAACAGTGTCTAATTAGGACTGAATAATTTTCAAATTTGCGAGTCAGTATTTTAGAGGCATTTATTTGTATTTCGTTTACTCGACTTGAAACAAATTATATTTAACTTGCCTAAAATCTGTTTCATATCTCGGAGCGAAAAGTTTTAAGTTTTTTAATTAAAGTTTCCTTGCATTACCTTAAAAACCCACACACCTCCGCATGGTCTCGTTAATATGCCACAGTTTTTTAATTACATAACTTTCGTTACGAAAACTTTGTAGATTTCTAACACTTCATTAAAAAAAAAAATCTCACAAGCTTATTGGTTTAGAAAACCACGCTGTACTCTTGACAATTTATACGTAAGGCATCGAGCGGTGAACGTAAATATTTTATTCGCGTATATTAACATCAGTATTTTCACCACTGTTACATATATCCCGCGTGTATTCAAAATTGTGTCGCAATTTTTTTTCTGCTAAAATATGTAATGCAGTTAATGTGAGGTAGTAAACGTAACTTATGCACGGATATATCACCGTATCATTAATCTGTTACGAAATAATTATATGTTAAGTAGTTAATGCCCCAATTAGCCAGTATATTTCCAACAGATTCACTGTAATTTCGGTATCCCATGTGTGTTATACTGTGCGTGCCTTTGGCTAGTGGTACTTTTGTCGTACGGTTTGAATGTTGTCGTAGGTTAAGTTCTCTTAAGCTCACGTCGAAAACATATGGGTTGATTTCGTTGATATCATTAAGTTTCGCGCTTGCTGTAATTTTAGATACATGACAGTGAATTAAAATTTACAACTTTCCGTACATGATCAAGTCCAATCGCAATGCGTCTCTGGTCCATACATGCGACAGTCACTTACATTGGTCCGGTAGGTTTCTTCTTTTCCTTAGCCCGAGTTTATACACAACGCAATAACGCAAGACACATAAAATAGAACATATACAATCCGTACGTATCCATTTTTTAAAAAATACGCAAGAAACACAAGTAAGCACGATCGAAACGCAACAGTTTACCAACTTTCAATTTCTTGCGTTTCGTTTTGCGTTTCCGTCTTCATTACTGACAATTTGTGTGGCGAAATCATTTGCCCCAATTTGCAGTTGTCTTTAGAAGACTGTGATTCCGTCATTTCGTTACGCATTTGTTTGCGTCTTCAAATACACGGTGCTTATATTTATTTGGTGACTATTTCAAAATACCGCAATAGCTGAATATGTAAGAAACATATATGGGTGACAAAACATAATCGTAATGGAAATAATACAGAGAAAAACTTCATGATGCCACTTTGAAAATGTTAGTTGTAATGTTGGTTACATCGTGTGACTTGCGATGTTTATAAACCACTAGCAGTCTCCCGCGGCTTTGCTCGCGAGTATTATTCGTAACTGATCATATTTACTTTAATTTAAAAACCTCTTTGTACACAAGGTTGGTACTTCAGTCATCAAGTGTTAGAATGTCCAAACGGCTAGTTAAACTAATTCTGCAGCAGGATAAGTAGCTATAGCTGTCCACGCGAAAAGCAGTCTTAAGTTTGTCCCTGCCACTAACAGTGACTTTGCATGGGTTTTATTTATAGCCCTGCCTATTTGACGATGTGGGGTAGTTACAGACACTTAAGTTAAGAGGTTAATCGAATGAGAAACATCTGTTTACCCTGTGCACAACCATTGGTGACGGTGCCCTCAATTATATATTTTCAAAATATTCACTTTAACTTTATTGACATTACAAAGTTTCAGAAGGTAAAGGTTTCGCGGAAACGTATTTGGTGCCCCAAATCTGAGATTAGTGAGATTATATATCGTCAGTTTACTGCCAAAAGTGACAAAGTCAAAATGAGATAAAATTATAAAAATGCTAGGAATATGTATATGTCGTTCACGAACAATTGCCCAAGTTTAAAGTCTATTCGTCGTTTCGTACTGTTGTGTCACAGTATAGTAACATACCACATTTTTGTTAATATCTACAATTTAATACTGTTTTTAAACGAAATAGCATTTATGACTTAATCACTTTTGGCAGTATACCGACGATATGTCAGCTGATATTGTAGAGGAACCTAAGTGGAAAGC
>PNEQ01096217.1:0-30044 GCA_003012365.1 Medauroidea extradentata
TATATAAAATTATTTTATATAAAACGTTTTTTTATTAAATAGTTTTTTTATTAAAAAGATTTTATTTTTATTAAATTAATTTTTAAATGCATGTGGGGTTAGGATGGAATGCGAAATCAAAAATTTTTGGAAGACTCGGAATAAACCTCCAATATGGCGGTTGGAACATGATGGCAGAATTTTTAAACTTTTTTTTAATAAAATTTTTTAATTAATTTTTTTTAATTTTTCGAAATTGACGTCATTAAAGATGGCGGTCGGAAACAAGATGGCGGGCGGCAACAAGATGGCGGGCGGAAACAAGATGGCGTCGGGTTACAGGGGTCAAAGGTCAAGGTCACGGGGTCAAAGGTCAAGGTCAACCACACAACCACAGCCCCCAGCCCCTGTGCCCGGACCGCCATTTTCATACTACTCATGTTATTTTTATTCGTGAGTCTGTGCTAGCGGTCAGCTGTCTTTAAATATTTGTTAGTTTGTTTCTCTTCCCTTACCCGTCCACTCATTTCAGTATTACAATAATATTTTCCGGTGAGTTGACCGATTGTAAATATAGTATGTGGAAATATCGATTTGTTACTGGCGATCCACAAGCCATTATTACATATGACGTATTATTATTAGTATGGAAGTTCACACGAGCAACATTCTCAACACAAGTATTTTATTTCAAATCAAATTGCACGGGTTTGCTTCTTATCGTTATAAACATATAACGATTCGCTAAAGTAAACCTAATAACTAGCTATCGTCTGAAAATTTTTGAAATTATTTAAACCAAGTGTTCATGTAAATAAAAAAATATTGCACACGTTAAGGTGGACGTTTTTTATTTCTAGGAATATCAAGTTATCGCACCAAAACGGCAAATTAGCGGCCATTAGTTGTAGTCAGAGCACTGATACTTTACAATTCCCTCAAGGAATAATATTACATACCACAAAAAAAAAAAAAAACACACACAAATGTCAAACTGTTGGAATTTTATGTGTGTATATATATATCTGTGTGTGAATGTGCAATTGTTTAACAATATTTTAAACAAATTATTAATTTGAGGTTTTCAAATCTTGTCAACTAAACAGTTAGTACATGCAGTTATTGCATTATTTTCATTACAACTTTACTATAGCAGTTTTAAAAATGATGAAGGGTCACTACATAAATATTTAGTCACACAATTACGAAGTCAAACTGTACAGTTATTGCGCTTAATTACGTTTAAAACTATATGCCAATATAGGAGCTTTTGCATGCTTATATTTTACGAGTACGTTAATTTATTTTGAAAGATACTTTTTGAACCTTAAGATCTTACTCTGCTTTTCATTGCAATTCTTTTAATGTTAAGGATTTTTCAAAGATAAAATTTTGACTTATGTTACCGTTACCTTGTCTTTGAATGGTTCTTGCAACGGGACAGATTAACGTACCGTGCTATTGTGGACATACGCCATTGCAATATTATGTAGTCCCAGAAATCGTATCGTATTAGCATTTGTTCCTAACTATTTTGGATTTATACATTACACTCACTCATTTATGTGACTTACTGTGCAGTTACAGGTTAATGTACACTTACTGTCCTAAGTAAATACAAATTTAAGAAGGACGTTAGTTACATTTCACATAAATGTTCCTTTATTGCATTCCACTTCTGCGATCCGGGTTCAGTTTACAGTGGGGTCACTTCCAATGTTCGTATGTGGGAAGCCGTGTGATCCTACAATTTGTCAGCGGATTTCTTCGGGGGTTTCCGATTTCTCTCGTCACTACAGCATGTGATTCCATCCTAACCTCACTAACCAACACGCAAGACCTCGTTGTTAAACGTTTTCCAAGTATCTGTCACATACTTTATTTTGGAGTGTTACATTCTTGAGACTAAATTTGCAATCAGTGTTCTGATATAATTACACATATTTTTGCACTTCACCCAAAACTTTTAAGAATAATTCTTATGAATTAGCTCGTCTTAAACGAAGATGTACGGAAAATTGTATTGGATGCGTTTCGTTGATTATTGTAGGAGCCTACCTACTTTCTGACTACTAACCTGATGGAAAGTCCTATGAGAAAAAGTATACACAGTACTTAATATACTGTTTCATGAAATTACTTCTACAAGCATTTACCATGAACTTAGACCTCTTCTGCGTTATTACAAGTTATGGTAGTTTAAGAGCACTGCCTTCCACGTAGCCCTGACGAGAAGAAGGATAGCAATGTACATATGATATTATATTCGGCGTGTCTTAGTTCGTTTCGAACCAACATACAAGCCATCATTGACTTCTTTGTGCATCTCGGCGAGGGAAAAAATTTGCTATATGATATTTAATGAAGTTTTTCTTAGACACTCTGAGATATACAAACAAATAGGTAAGTATTTTTGCTTTCAAAAACATTTAAAATATCACCTAATTAGTTTTTCGTGAATTTTAATTTATTATCTTTTATTATCAATGGATAAAATTGTTTTGGTTCATAAACCAGTAGGCCTACAGCAGAATATCGTTAATACAAACCCTGTAACTACAAAATTATCGTTACTACAACGTGGCATTCTGTCCCCTTTAAAATGTGTTGGGAAATTAAACATTAACTGTATTGCTCAATAAAAGGTTCCCCTACATATAAAACAATGTAATATCAAGTTCAGTTGCTAAAATACGTTATGGAGTTGATATGAAATCTTCTATTTTGGGACTGATAAACTGGAATTATATTAATAGTGCTTTTTGAGTTTTTGCAAAATACACAAGTAATTGCAAATCATTTTTTTTACTCTCGCCATGTCTATTGAGCTCTTCAGCCTGCAACTGTAAAATATTGTCAAAATGTGATGAAATACGGCTGCACATAGCGTCATTTGACCAATGTACTGTAACACTCTATAAAAAAACAACTGATCTAAAAATGGAACCGAACAATAAAATAAGGAATTCACGAGATGCAGTCGTATCTTCCGTAGCCCTTGAATTTCCATGTCATTCCCACGTGCCGGACGCGGTAACTTTTTACCCCCCCCCCCCTTAAAGTTCAGGAAATGTTCTAAGTACTTACTTGTACGTAACGAAGCAATTTCGTATAGAATTTTTTAATACAGCCTAGCTGCCAAGAGACAAGTTGAATTAAATTATAATAGATTACGCTTTTAAAGATTTAGCAGCAAGAGCACGTTGGCGCCAGTATATAAAGAACTTTCTAGAGGGTTAATTATTTTGTTATTTTCATTTCGGTTCCATTTCACAACCACGGTGACAAAAGAGTAAAACTCTATAACCATATTTCAGCTTGAAATATGTTTACATTATCGACCTGTGAGACAAGAAAAGTATAATTTAATTCAGAGCACTTTGCTCCAATTCTACAACTAAACGGTGTAGTCTATTGTAATTGCGTTTCACTTAAGAATGCGAGCACAGAGTTGTCGGGGCGAGGAGGCGTCTAGGATGTGTCACTACGCGCACGACAGCACGAAATCTAGTTTCAGGGCTCGTTAAGTTCTCTTCGGAGCCCTGGCACCCTACCGTAGGCTGCTCGGGGCAGGAACGGGAGGCAAAACCTCGGCTCGGGACGTGCCAGACTAAAACAACGCGTATTTTCCCGACAGTTTCCCTTTACTTTCTCTCTCTCTCATTGTACCTCCCTTCTTCCCGCCCTGGGCCTGCACGGGCAACTTAAAGGAACTGTAATCAACATGTAATTAGCCGTTGTAGCTGGAAGATCGGGTGGCCTTTGTGCGGCTGTGTTTCTGTCGGGACGCCTGCCTTTTCTCTGCATCCCAAGTCTGACAACTTATTTTTTAATGTCCCGCGTAAAAAAAAATTAACACCAAACGTGAAGAAAACACTGAATTATTCATGTGAAAATGAACTTTTTACTTCTGGTGACGAGGCTGACCAAGGTAGTCTGCCGGGACAAAACTAAAGCGGCCGTTCTTGACTGGACCATGTATTAAACACTGACGTGACGCGGTAAAGCAGCAGTTTCCTCTCTTTGGTTTCTTTTATTCTACTTCACTTATACTTGCTTCTAATTTGGTGTCGAACAAGTGAGCAAGTGTGTTTGCAAACTTGAAGGGGAGAACGTCATGTTGCTTCGCTTCACTTATCTTCTTTGGGAACCGTCGTCAGTGAAGTTGTAACCGCATCTCCACTTTGCAAGATATGAAGAAACGAAGCGGAAGTTCGTTAAAATGAATATTGGACTTTAATAACCGATCGCGAAGACAAGAGAATATCAAACTGTACTTTTGTGGACATACGCCATTGCGATATATGTCGTCCCAGAAATCTTTGAATGAGACTAAGAAAAACAAATAACAAAAACGAAAAAAAAAAAAATAGAGAAAACAAGCCTAGTTGGCTGTAGTCAAAATATTCCATAAACTCAAACAACACAACATGATAGAACCCATAAGGAATTAGTCAACAAAAAATAAAAAATAAAAATTAAGAGTCGAAATACAAAGTAATATATCGCAATGGCGTATACCCACAATTGTACAGTTTGTCATTCTGCCCCATTGCGAGATACATTCAAAGACATTACAAGATAATATTTTTTGAAACTCATTTTGTGTTACTGACAAAAGATAATTTTTTAAGTTGTAAACCTTAGTAAATTAAGTGTTTTCCTTTGTTGAAAAGAACTTGTTTTCGTCCGCACAATGTTTGCATAAGTAATGCAGACCGTTGACCGCTGATATCACACAATAGTCGATACATTTCAAGCTATTAAGAAAAATGTACCGTTTAAGAATATTATATTAGGGACAACGGGTTTTGATACGTATATATTATAATGAATTCTACCAAAATTTGTACTTAAATAATTTGTAATGCGTCTTTTTCCTATCTTAATTTGTGTTCGTGGCAGTCTGTGAATGCGCGTTTACATCTGTATGAAGTCTGTGTTATGTGTATGGACGTTTGTTACCTCCAACGTACCAAAAACTTTTGACTTACCAACCATACTTCCAAAATCAGTTTACGTTTAGTAGGCTTCTTGCTATGAACCTTGATCTTTATAGGTTTAGACCATGTCAAGTTATAAAACTGCTTGAAATAAGACGTGGTGTTTAAAAGAGCATTATTAAAGCAGTTAATTAGAGAAAGTAGAAATCTGTTTATCCGTATTTTTGTTTCGAATACGGAACAATGTATAAGATACTCTTCCTGTTATACTTTAGAATGTTAAAAAGAGACTTCTGACAAATACAGCACCTAAGTTACACTTAATAAACTGGTAATTATATATATTTGTAATTCCAGCAGTTTTCTACTATTGAAAAAGCAATTTCTTAAAAACTTCACAATGTGATAAATATAGGCCTATCAATAATATGTTTTGAATTTACTTTCAGAAAGCTTTTATTTTTTTTTACAATTTTTTTTATACTTATGCGTAGAACAATTTTACATTTCTTATCTTTGGCAAACAGTCAACATTTTCCTTAAACTTCGACGAACAATAATGATTGCTGTGAAAAAGGACGTAAAATGAATTTTTTATTGATATACGTGTACACACACACAAATATATATATATATATATATATATATATATATATATATATATATATATAAATATTTACATATACACACACATACATTCGGGGTGGTGCTGAACTCTACTGATAATCGTTGGCAGGTGATTCGTTATGAAAAAATAAACATAAATTATTATTTACAATTTTCGCATAAACTTAATATTATGGGAGTAATGTGTCTCTGAATATCAAAATTTATAATCGTATTTTCCCAAAATATCGGAAACTAAATGACATAAAAACTATATTTACAGCATTGCTTAATTCTGTTTGGACCTTCAAACCAACAGCAAATACAAACTGGTGCAATCCACCCTTACAAAAATTATAGGGGTGGCTACCCTCTAATGGCATACAACTATTTTACCGTCAGTATTTTCGAACATTTGAAGATGGTCTATTGAGCAATTAGACCTTTGTAACAAAAAAAGTCTTCTTGTTGCAACTGTCTAGGACATAGCGTTTATGCTCACAACACATGGATATACGCGCTGACATACAGAGCCTAGAGCATAGGCAATCCTGCGAACACCCACGTGGTGTGTACAATACTGTTAATGTCACAGATAAGTTTGTTGCTAGCATACTGTGTACATATCGTAGCAGTTGTGAACGAAAATGGTAGATCCCAGGCTGCTAAAACATGTGTAAATGGTATTGTGTTCGTCATGCTGATAATAAACCAAACACGAATAACTTAGTGAGGTAATACTTGAAATAAAAAAATAATAGTACAATGTCTGTATCAATGTTGTTTCTCTAAAGTATGACAGATACGGCCGTCTTATGGTCACGATGCTTGTTTCCCTACAAGGCGATACGGTTTTAATTACCGTCGGGGGTCACACAGATTTTCACATCTGAGAATCGTTTCGGAACGATGACGTTGGCCAGTGGCTTTTATCGTGAATCTTCCGTTTTCCTAACCCAGTGCAACTCCATGTTCACACCATGCAGTGGCTCTCAAAGTCGAAAATGTTACGAGTCGTCCGAATTTCTTCATTTATTCTGTCAGTATTTCTACAAGAAATCAATTATGCTTGTTGCTCTTTCTAAAGTCATCAAAACGCTTTTAAGTTTGTTATTTGTGGTTGTTAATGTCCTAATTTGTTTAATTTCAATACTTGTGTGCAGTCCAGTGGCATGCATTGCTATCACGTAATACTTCGTTTTTTAAATGCAGCTCACCCACGATCGCAACTCGCGCAAATAATTCTACGTTGTGTATTGCAAGTAGCCTACACGGCTCGTCACACACAGTCTGTTACGTATGCATGCTACTTATTTAAGGAGTTTAGTGAAAACTATTTATTTCGACCTAACTAAGTTCTCTGAACTGGTTTTGTGTTTGCAACCACACCCATGTTACAAATTAAGATAATATAATTTACCTACAACATTTATAAGGTGTAACATGCCCGATTTGTTGCTATGTCGTGTGGGGATCCTAAACGTTTTTGCTAATCAATAACTTTTAAAATCCTGAGTTTTGGGAGATGGCATGCTCATTGATGCCAACACTGTATTATTGTTTTTTTTTTCAAGTATTACCTCACGATGTTACTCGTGTTTGGTTTACTGTCAGCATGACGAACACAATACCATTTACACATGTTTAGCTGCCTGGAACCTACCATTTTTGTTCACAACAACTACGATATGTACTCAGAATGCTAGCAACAAACTTATCTGTGACATTAACAGTATTGTACCTGTTTACAGTTTACACCATCGTCTGTACGCTGAACATATCACACGGATGTTTGCAGGATTGTCTTGGCTTTAGGCTCTGTGTGTCTGCGCGTATATTCAGGTGTGTTTTGAGCATAAACGAGATTTCCTAGACAGTTGCAACAAGAGGACCTTTTTGTTACACATATCTAATTTCTCAATAAACCATTTTCAAATGTTCGAAAATCCTGACGGTAAAATAGTTGTATACAATTAGATGGTAGCCACCTCTATTATTTTCGTAAGGGTTGAAGGTACCATTTAATACTTGCTGTTGGTTTGAAGGTCCAAACATCATTAAGGAATGCTGAAAATATTGTTTATATATGTCATATAGTTTCCGATATTTTAGGGAATAACGATTATAAATTTTGGTATTATAGTCTCATTACTCTCTTAATATTAAGTTTAGGCAAAAAATGAAAAATATAATTTGTGCTTGTTTTTCATAAGGGATCACCTGCCGACGTTTGTCGGTAGAGTTGAGCACCAGCCTGTATATGTGTGTATGTATATATAGGCCTATTTATAGACAGAGAGAGAGAGGTAAAGGTTTAGTTCAGGACAACATTGTCTGGTTGTGTAACCAAATACTT
Source organism: Medauroidea extradentata (assembly GCA_003012365.1). Classification (NCBI taxonomy): domain Eukaryota; kingdom Metazoa; phylum Arthropoda; class Insecta; order Phasmatodea; family Phasmatidae; genus Medauroidea; species Medauroidea extradentata. The sequence goes on from PNEQ01096217.1 coordinate 7,885, forward strand.
TACTGAATTATAGAAAATTTTTATATTTTATTGCTGAAACCAAACAACTTAGTTTGTTGCCCAACAGTGTATTATTTTCGTGTCATAAACATTTATTGTTTGGTGAAAACTTGTTCCTAAAACATTAAAATAAGTTAATACCCACCATAAAATTTGGGAACTGTGTATTTGAAAATCGTTTATTTGCACCTAGTGCTAGACTGAGAATTAACGCTCGAAGCAGTCTTATCTATGTAATCTTCGTCAAGTGAATGAAGTTTTACAGTAAATATACTGTCAGGTTTTACATAATTTCGCAGTTTATTGTATTAACCTTTTTAGCGTAACTGTTTGGGCCTAAATAGAGGAGCATTAACAAATAGTGCTGTTGAGATGTTTGTCATAGGAAGTAGAAAGCAAATAGTGAAGCAGAAACTACAAACCACGGGGTGCACTAACTTAAAGGCTTGGTTGGCAGAAAAAAAATGTACATTAGTATATTTACAACCAAATTATAACATTTAACAAAATATTTTATTTGTCAAGCCTTGTTACTTTATCCACTGAGCGACACATGTGAGGCACGTAGCCTCTCTTTGTTCGGGTACATACTATTAAAATTTTTTCTTTGTAAAATTATTTTGCTTAAATTATACCTTCGTAGAGCAGTTAACTGTTTGCGTGAAACAATGCATATCAACTGAACATCTTTGTGTTACGGCACAAGTATTTACTTCGCCAGTCAAAGGTTCTGCATGATAACACTATAACTACATAAGGTGTAAGCCACATATGTATTACAAAGCTAGACCATTAACAATTTGTTTTTGATTTTCGACGCAAAAATAGGGGCGTTATAAGTTTGACGTGTCTGTTTGTGTGTCTGTCTGCGACATTGTATAGCTCCTAAACGAATGGAACGATTTTGATGCCTTTTTTTAAGCTGACTTTGATCAAGAGAGTTCTTAGCTATGATTCAAGGAAGTCTGTTGAGCCGTTTAAAGATCATCAGCTCTTTTCTAGTTTTGCGTGAGTGAATGTCAGCAATTCTACTGGTCTGATCGATTTCAAATTTAATATCCTGTGAGTCGGGAGTTTTTTAAATTTTTAATTTAAGTCTTAACTTGTGCTTTTGGTATTTTGGTAACATAATAGTTAGTTAGCGGAAGTAAATATTTATCAAAGAAACATAAATGGGGAAAAAGCAGCACATATATTGCCACACTGATGAACGTGTATTTGTGTCCTCTACCAAATATCTGCTTAGTCGACGGAAAATGAAAATAATGGAAGAAATCAGGATACAACATTCACTTAAGGAAGAAAATGTCTTCGTTTATTTTTGGGTCCTTTTGAAATTATAACTGCAATAATAAATTACACCTGAAATATAAACTTTCGAAGTCATAATGCATCATTTGTGATATACTCTTTTCTTAAAACATTCATAGGGACCTTTTTTTGCAGCACTGTGGAACTATTAATATTTATGAAATTTTAAATGAAAATCATAGGAACGCATTGCTTTCTTTTTATAATAGTAAAGGTAAACGAGACCATACCTCAAAAAATGTATACTACGAACTATTCGTGAACTCAAAAGTCTGTAACTAATACGTTTTCCTATCAAGAACATAATAAATAAATATATATATGTTTACATTTATATTGCATGCAAAATAATTTTTAGATTTTCTAAATTGTCTTATAACCAGAAATTAAAAAAGAAAAACTTAGAATAGATTGGAGCCGGAATATCATAACTGTGACCATTAAGTTACTGCCAATAAAAAAATATAGGACCGCTTCTGTTTCTGAAAATCAATTAAATATCCTTCATAACAGTTCGAAAATAATTTTAAAAATACTGAAGTAATTTGTTTAATGTATTTATAACGTTAAGTATGTAACGTGTGACATATAATTTCAGTGTAAATTATTTCACTTAAAGGAACTCAGTAGATTTTTGTTTGTTGCATGCTGACGCATATTTTGATTCTGACATACCTTTAAAGGAGTGACTGGATTTAGTATCTTGGACATGCTCCTTTGCGAAATAAATGACAGTCAAATAAAACTAAAAATATTAGAATAACATTAATAAGCAGGGTATGATTTAGCCAACGGGACACATACACAACATGAGTGTTATACAGTGTAAAATTTTCCATAGGAGAATATTATAGTCACTAGTAACGGGTACAATTCTAACACTATTTAGTAAAAATTTAAATTATGAGTATGATTTTATTAACACTTGAACACCTTGACGGACTTTATACACTCAGAGCCTGCTGTCTGAGCGGGTCCGAAAATCGAATAGCTAACAGTTTCGAGGTGCACTAATAAAATGTTCTCTTTTAAGCTGCCATATTCCCTTGTGATGCACAGAATCGTAGTTGAGTTAAATACATTTATATTTTTCACAAATATTACGACTGAATTAACTCACACAAAACACATTGTAGATTATTATTACTATTATTAGTGTGATCTATTAAAGATTTGTGCGATAGGAGTGCAAGGCTGTGAGTGTAGTAAGCAAGCCTCAAACCTGTAACGTCTTGGTAATGGCTTGGTTGTGCCTAAATTTTTATTTATTATTTTTTTAATTTGGTAGCCATGTTTTATTTGACCCGATTCCATTTATGGAATTTTTGTTGTGTTTGTGTCCTGTTGTAGAGGTCGCGGTGGTCGAGGGGTCAGACCTCTCGTTTCACTTAGGCGATCCCGATTCGATCCATCGGGTTTGGTGCCGAGTTTTTTTGCATGTGGGAAACGTGGCGGACGTTGGTGTTGGGCCGGCGGGTTTTCTCTGGCAGCTCCTGTTTCCCTCGTCTTTCTCATTTCGTCTCTGCCGCACACACATCTCACTCTCACCTCATAAATTTTTTGGGCTGGAGTCAGTAACTGGTGTCAACTGTACACAAGCAGTCTGTTTCATAATCTGAATTATATTAGTAGCCTGTTTTTCGTTAGTATGCATTTAATTCCGCCCCTAGTTATATGCAATTACGCACGAGAAAATTATATTTTAGTCCCTCAAATCCGACAAAAAATATATACGGCGAATGTCCTGGGGCTCTTAAAAACAATAATTTCCCACATTTTTTGCGATGCACACACGAAAACGCACACTGGCATACTCCTTTTATTATTGCTGACATCCTCATTTGTAATCACACAATATTATAATAATTGTATTTTAATACGCCCGTTGGCAGATCAAACTGCTGATGTGCCTCAAAAATAGGCTATGTGCTGTAAATAATACACATATTTTATATAAAATATGGCAAGCTAAATTTTTGTATTGTCATCCTATTCCCCTACCGTGACCGCTGCAACAGGTAGGAGAATTCTTGTAAGGTTTTAGCCACCTATAAAAATTATTAAACCTGTACAATTTCTTAAGAAACATTGCTAAACAAGAGCTTATAATACCTTTTTTTGTGAACTAAATACATTTAAAACTTCACATTGACGCAGGTCAGTGGATTCTAACATGTAGATTATATAACTACCGAAATATTCCTTTCCCTGTGGGGCAACGTCAGCCGAAAGGTCTGACCACTCACATCCCATTTAGGCGATTCGGGTTCTATTCCTAGCGGGGTCGGTCCCAGGGGTCTCGCATATGGGAATCGTGCTGGACGATGTCGCTGGCGGGTGGGTTTACTCGGGGATATCCCGCTTCCCTCGCCTATCCCATTCAGGTGTTTTTCCATCGTAGGGCCTCATTTCATGTCATCCTTCGGGACACGCAGATTGCCTACTAGCTCTCACTCATAAAATCTGCATTCAGAGTGCGATATCCTGTCCCTAGAGTATCCTCCTCATACGATATTTATTTTATTCTTTTTCTTATCAATATTTTACCGTAGTTGACTCCACGCATATCTATACAATCGTCACCGATGATGCATGTAGCAACGATATTACGTAGGCCAAAATTAAACAAAATAAGTTTCAACAGAAGACATAACCAGCTTTCATTTTAAATACAGTCGTGTGTCACATTGCGTATTCGTATTTTCGCGATTTACCGCCCTTCCCCCCGACCCCGGAGGTATAAAAATATATTGCTGTGAAAAGGAGAAACCAATTTGTCAAAGAGAAGAAGATATGTGTACCTACATTACACCATATGAATAGAGACAGAAAAACTACACCGGCTATATACACCTGTGCATGGGCGCATCCAAGATTTTGGCTTCGGGAGAGCACAAGATTTAAGAAATAAATTCTGCAAACTTACGACAGGTGACTCTCGGCAGAGCTCTTATACATTACAGCATACCGGTTCAGAAACGTGATCACACTTTTCGTCCAATGATGTCTCAACACATATATACTGTACTGTACTGCTATACAATATAAATTGATATATAAAATTTGAAACTGTGTTTCTTTTTATTTGGAGGGAGGGGGGGAGAAAGGCACTTGTCACAAGTTCCAACCCCTGTATGCACCCGTGCACCTGTGGCACATGGATGGAAAACTAGTCGAGAAGTGTAAAGCAAGAATAATAAACTGCACAGGGTAAAATGAGTAAAGGCAAAGGTAGACACGGTTAAGCGCGGAGTTGGTCTGAACGTTCCAGGGAAGTGTAATATGTTTCCTCCCTCCAGGTGAGAGCGTAGATAGTTCCTGAGCTTGCCCGTGATAGGAAACATTCCTGAGCTCTTCTATGTACTTCTGGGCGACAGGCGAGGAGCTAAAAGCTTCCCTGGAACAGGCGCTAGAGGGATAAGCGAGTTTACTCGGGAGGAGATAGGCGGGGGAACGCCGGGATTGAAGAAAGCGATCGCCGAGGACAGAAGCCGATAGCGCAAGCGTGAAAACTTGCCGGAAACTTTTCTCATTTGGTCATAATTACGTCGTTATTCACGCGCACGAGGATCCTCAACCGACGCTCGTGTCCCGACTGAAACTGTCCCCGCCGCCTGAACGAAAATTACTCTACCGGGGGTGAACCCCTCCCCCTCTTTTTTTCATTTGACAAGATTCGCGCGCCGGCTCATAATTAATGTATCCGGCCGGAGAGCCATTGTGAGCAATTGACGGCATCGTTTCATTTCGCGCTGTTTAGTAGAGACATTAATTTTGCGCGCGTCGTGAAATGAATGTCTCCCTCCCCTGGACGTAATTCAAACTGAATAAAGCTCGCGGAATCAATTACCATGTTAACTTGTCGGCTGTGCATGGCCAGCCAACCAGCAAACGCGGAGAGAATCTTAATTACAAGCCAATGAGGAAGGAAGTGTGCTGCCGCAGGAACACCTGGCAGCAAATATATCGTTGGGAGTGGAGGGAAGTGTGAAACGTACTGCGTGAAACACACAGCACAAGCTGATACAGACAACATTTAAGGGCTTGGGCCCGAGTTTCTCGGCTTTCTAGAAAATTATTTTTTAAAATGCATACGAGAGTCGTTATCGTAAAATTGCTTCGTAACTTTGTTGCAAATTGGTTTTACTATGCAATGTAATTTTTCGAGACAAACTATATGATGAGTATTGCTAATTTGTCAGTTAAAAGGAAATTTCGTTAATTAACTAATTAGCAACTATTTAGTAGTCTTCAGACTCGACAAAATTAGAGTATGCAGTTTAAATCAGTCATAACAAAGTTACGAAGCGATTTTACGATATCGGCTCCCATTTATGTTTTTAAAAATAATTGTTGTTAAATGCGAAGAAACTCGGGCCCGTGTCCTTAAGGGAGAGTGTTAGACAATTTTACTGTATTTTAAGCTTTTGAGCCATAATATTAGTTCAAATTGTATTATCAACATTTTCTCTTCGACAAAGCATAGTATATATTCTTGGAAAACTGCTCGACATAAATAACCATGGAATCTTTTATTAATTTGTCATGCAGAAGAATTGCAAGAGAAGTCTTGAAATCGTCACCAGTAATTCCCATGCAATGATTAAGCATGGAAAACTAATATTTTTTATGTAAGATAGTTTTCCAAGAATATATCCTATGGTTTGTCAAAGAGAAAATTTTGATAATACGATTTTAATAAATTGTATGGCTCAAAAACTGTAAATACAATAAAATTGTCTAACTCTTCCCATGAAGTAGATACGATAAATTATATTAGGCCTACTAGACTGAAGAAAGTGACGGGGACAATATTATCAGATGAATATTTCTCACGCGATATGCCGAAAAAACTCGCGATGTCAATCAAAACGCGTTACTGCATTGGACTAAGGACGTGTGTGGTCTTAAGGTGTTGTCTAAATAAGTCTGGCAAACTGAATTAGTCTAAAATATGTAAGCATTTGCTTCTGGCAGCATTACCTGTCCTATTACAGCCGCGTGCAACGGAGATGTTTCCTATTTTTTTAATTTTCTACTTCCGTTTAAAGTTACGTTTAAATTGATAAATAACCGTACCACACTTTCTTTATTTGCGTTCGTATAACTCGAAAAGAACGTAAATAAAAAGAGCGTTTATTTTAGCTCAGTAAAAACTAGTGCGGACATGTTTATGTCCTTGTTGCGTCATTTGATTTGTGATTGCATGTCTGTTTACTCTAACTCTACAGCAAATTACGTTTAGTACGTGAAATGGTGTTAAATATAGTTGTTTGTGTGGTAAGAACGGGTATGGGTGGAACTCCGAATAGTTATTATCTACAGTAGCTCTTTTGTGCAGCAATACATTCAAATTCACTTCGAATTCAATATTTACTACAGCGCCGTTTGACAATACAAGGCGGATTGCGTGGCTTAAAAAAAAGTTAAACCTTAAACAGTCTGCTATTGGCGACAAAAGTACAGTTTATGTGTGCAAGGGTTATTTCGATGTATAGGGTACAGCATGACACGGTAAGCATGAAATAAATTAATTAATTTAAAAGTTGCGATCCAATCTCGACACCTTTTTAATTTATTGTGATTTGCTGTTCCACTGCATGGCTTGTCTGATTACAGCTTAGCCAATAGGCGAGTTTAAGACACTTGTGATTGGCCGTTAATTTGAGAAGGGGGCGGGGTTTTTCCGAAATGAGTCAATAGATGGCAGCACTGCTGCGACGGTTCTCACGGCCGCTCGCAAAAAATGGAACAATAACAATTGGGAAGAAAATTTGATTTTTAATACATAAATTAATACATTATATCATTTTCCCGACTCGCGCAATCTTGCTTAAACGCATTCAAATTGTTAGCTCGTTAGGTTCAATTTTTGGACGCCCGCGACCTTCATTGGGTTGAATTTAAACCAAAATGTATTATTCTTGAGTTGCTTCAACACAATACAATTACTTCGTTTTAAGTCCGGAATTTGAATTAAACTGACATCATCTCAAACCTACAACTAAAACGTCGCAATGGGCAATAGCTATCTCACTGTCTTCACAACTCAACACCAGCGAAATCTACGTTATTAACTAAGAAAACCTTCAAATACAACGGTGCATGCATTGACAACGAGCAGATTTTACTCGTTAGCTTTTAAGTAACCGCGTTCATTAAATTTGCTCAGTTCTTCAAGGCAGTGTAAAAGTACATAACCTACTTAATTGCTCAGCGGGCGGGCGGAAAACGAAAACAACTGTCTAATTACGTCATACGCATGTCAGCCAATAAGTACACGTTGGAAATGATTACGGCGGCGTTTGAAAATGTGATATTTTCAAAGCTCAATAAATGGAAATATAAATACGAATGGAATTATTACTTAACGTTGTTGAATTTGGTGCTAAAATATTTAACACGAATAATATAATTTTAAATTTTTTACCATTCCCATTGTCCACAGAGTTTCTGGTTGTGGAAATATGTGTCTATTATTTGCAGATGTTGATAACGTTCTTGCCCTTATCATTTTTACGCCCACATATTAAGGCCGTGCTCCGGGATTCGAGATAACTAATTTTAAAAGCTAAACAAAAGCAGATATCAAAATTCTGTGTGGCAGTTTTGTTTAAAATGGTTACACAATGTTAACTAACATTTCAAGACAAAATACTATGTATTTAGCTAACTATGCAAAGTAACAAAATTTTTGCTTTATTCAGTTATTCGTCGAAACCGTACAAACTTGTCTTGATAAAAAATTATCTACAAAGACAAAAAAATTAATCATAACAAGCGAACAGATTTGTGATACCTGCTCTCGTTTGAGTTTAAAAATGTTGTCATAAAAACAGTACAAACAATGGGGCATGGCCTTAAGTTCAAATAATCTATCGCCGGTTTCCGTTAGAATACTTCTCTTGAATCTTCAATTCTTATATATATACATATATATACATATATATACATATATATACATATATATATACATATACATATATATACATACATATACATATATATGCATATAGTATACATACATTATTTGAACTTAAGACCACGTGTCCATTATTCTAATGGTTTTATAATAACGATTTTTTTAGTTTATGTGTATACATATATGTATATATACACATATATCCGGAAAGCTCAATTAAATTGTTTATGTGCTTTTTCTCTACAGGATGTTATTAGAGTGAACAGAGTTGTCCCAGTGGCTGTGTAAGGTGTTTAGAGTACTTTGACCTGATGTGTGTAAAATCCATACGTAAATTTGTACTGCACGTCACACATGTAAACTACGTGTTTGTCTTCGACATTCATAACTTTTCGAAGTTTTTCATGTTAACTGGTCAACGTAAAATGGTAGAATTTAGCAAGACTTAAATTAATAAAATTTAGAATAAATCAGTTTTATCATTTTGAAAGATGATAAAATTAGTTGCAAAAATGTACCTGTCAGCTATTGTTACATAATTTATTTATTTTTACCTGGTTATGATTCAAATTGTAACAAAATCTAATACTGGACCGCCTCCGTCATTATATTTTATAAAAAAATCCAGCAATTATGAATATTTTTAACTTTTTTAAAGTTTTTTCTGTGGATATTTCCAATATTACAGACGTTTTAAATACAATATTACCTAATTTCCTTTGATAAGAGACGTGGAAACATACTGTTGGAACTATATTTGTCGTTGTCTAATTGGGGATAAGGCGGAGAAGATTAATTAATAATACAAAAGCTAAATTAAGAATACAAATTTACGGAAGTTTAAATTTCTGATCATCTAAGTTACTTGTAGGCTACATGAAGGTCGGTTATGCACACCACTGGTTGATATATGAATTAACAAAGAGTAAAAAGTAGTAATAAAGTTAAAATAAGTGTAACTTATATAACGAATTTAATAATTTATAATTTAACTACTAACCAACTGTCCAAACATCCGTAGACGGACTGCACTGACAAATACGTGCATATACAGAGAAAATAATGAACAACATTAAAAAAACTATATATAAAAGTAACATGCCAGAAAATGAATAGGAAAACTGGTAAATGACAACAAAACAATAAGAAAAATAGAATGACATTTTAAATGCCTTATATTAACACAAACTTACACATATGTAAATACACTCAAAAAATTTACAGTTGTTTATAACATGAGTGAATACTAATATTTGTTCTGTTAAGTTTCAGTAAACATGAATATTGTTAATACTTGTAAAATTTATTTTGTCCGTAATATTTATGTAGCTAGCCTCAGTAGTGAGAAAGAGACAAATGTTCTCATACTTTCATTATAATGTGTAACACATGAGAAATCAGGTCTTTATTATTATTTGTAATAAATTACTATGTGTTGGATACGTAATATCGTGGCTCTTTGATGCCTAGATTGCTTAGAATGTCAACAAAGTTGTAAATACAGAGCAATTAATTGACAACAAATGTGGCATACAATGTTTTATTTTCTACGCTCTAAAGCTTGTAAAGCTAGCTGTTTGATATCAAGCTTTCGTTGTTTATCACCTTCTTTGATTTACAGAAATGTGAACATATTTTTTTCTGGATATTTCAATCCTATTTCTATCAGTACTCTTAACAGAGTTACAAACAACATATCGATATTCAAATTTACTTTTTACTGGGGAGTCATACAAATATAATAAACAGTCATACTTGGTAGCAGAGGAAGACAGGGACTTCATTTAAGCGAGGATATTTGTTAGCAGTAGTAATAACATAATCAACATGGTGGTGGAAATTTAGCTTACAGTCATTACAACTACTACATCTACTTCTGTTAATAATAGAAACAGAATTAAGTTAAACCATATTTATTTGAATTATGAGAATGTTAAGGTATTGGCCCTTATCTTACACTTAACCAGAATAACATTGTAACAATTTTTATTGGAATATATTAACAAGGAATGTCGTTTTAAAACGTGTCGAGTACTATAAACCAACACTTCTAAAATATTTGTCGCTGTCATAACCCCATATCTACATAATGTTCAAATGTTACGGGAAGTCATAACTAACTCCAACAACACATTGAAATTATTCTGAGCATACACTCCATAACCTCCATAACCACCGGTGGCTCAAATTACTTTCCTGTATCCATTACTACTCGCTGTTTTTACACACGCTCGATCTCGCCTCGACTTGTCTTCATCTCGACGTTCGTTGCTGTTCAGTTCTTATCCCAACTTTGACGTCCAAACAAGCTCCCGGAGGCAAGGTTCGGTGTTTCTGCTGTCGCAATCACGCTGCGCGTGTCCTTACTGTCGCCATTATCATAAATAAATGGCAAAACGCGGTACAATATGAGGATAGTAGCAGCTCTGTGGCACCACAACATGAATATCGTAAAATAACACATTGTTACCATGTTAGAAAATATAAGCACGTGCTGAATTTTTACCCGCAAGAGTCTTGAAGATATTCGTACAGGCACACACTCGCATTGATAAACAATAAAAAAAATACCATCTGCATTTAATGTCGTTACTGGTGTTGTTGCCACTTAGCTCACTTAAATATAATTTACACAAATATAAATCATCGGGGTTGTAATTTTCAAAAATTAAGTTAAATTAATAATAATGATATTTAAATACAGTATAACGTATTTTGGCTTTCAACTGTTTGTTGTATTTAACTGCAAAAACTCAGAAAACACAAAACATTAATAGTTTTAAAAAATCAAGTAAAGTATACTGTCTCACAAAAAGAAAATTATTTTGTTTTTCATTAAATATTAATTTCAACGATACCCTACCTGCGTAAATTACTTATGTAAAAGGGATAAAATGGTATCTGAACGCAAAAAGTTACTGTGGTTTTTAAGGAAATAAACATCAGAGGAATATTTTGTTCTTAAGGTACATATTCAGTAAATTTTAGCTTGCCAGAGTTACTAATTTCAAAATTTATAATCACAATTTGAAACTTATTTAGTTACTATTTTTGTAAAATAAGAAAAAATTCCGGTCTGGTTAATTTAAAACATTATGATAAATTTACGTCGGATCTGTCTTTAATTCTTATCACAAGTGATACCGGTAACAGATAAGATTCGATCATTAGCGTAGTTCATAGCTGTACCCCGTCTGAAATAGTGCGATAAAAGGCATTCGTAATCAGCTCCCTGGTCTGATACGTTATCTTTACGTTCTTTATGTAGGGTCATGTTCCTGTCAGTGCCAATTTTCTTATTTTACAGTGCAAAACATTTTAAATCATGCGGCATGCTTCTTTACACTTTTAAAAATTATTTTACAGTGCGAAAAAAATGAAATATTGCTGAATATTTATCATATTTATGTTGAACTAGCTGTCCCCCAGCGGTTTTATCCGCATGTAAGTATGACTAGCAATGTCGGCAGTTTCCTCAATTTCAAGAAAAACACTTATTTATATACACAAATACACTGGTTTTTAAGGTCATCTGACATTGAAAGGTCTGCAAAGAACCCTTGTGGTAATTAATTAATTTATTGTAGCCAACAGAAGAACGTACATAACATTTTTAGGTATTAATGTAAGCAACAGTATGAATCAATCAATATCACGATATCTTAATTCATTCGACGATTAAATCGAGGATTATTCGAAAACAAGTTTAAACGTCTTTTCATCCCCTTAGCCAATGGGATGAATCTTAAGAAAATCTTTTGTTTATATTAAGACCATCAATAAAAAAAAAATAAGTGAAAATAGTGAAAATTTAGACGATTCAAATTCACCAACGATTCGTCGAAAACATGTATAATAACTGTTAGCCCCCTTAGGGGACGAATTTCGAGAAGAAGTAAAATTATTTAATTCAGGTATTTAGGTAGGCATATTTCCTAAGTAAAAATCACGTCGATATCTATAAGGTTTGACGTTTTTGATTTGTATATATGTGCTATTTTACTCATTACTTTATTTCGAATTCATTACATATATATTTATATACGTCTATGAACATTTACAGACAATTAATCGAAGACACGTTTACCATTTCAACCATACATAGAAATGTGTGAATTTTATTGTGTGTGTGTGTGTTTGTCTGAAGTTCTGTAGTTGTCGGATTGTTACGTTACATCATCTCAGGATATTATTTACGAGAAAAATATTTCTCCTCGTGTCAAAAATTAACCAAGCACTTACACTTCTTTCCGTTTGTTTTGCATCGCTGATTCGTCAAGCTGTACGCATTGGACAACTAACCACTATAGACAGTTTTTTTTCTCTTTCCGCGACTCTTATCCACTTGAGCGAGGTCATATTTCACAGCGCTTGCAAATGAAACTGCCAGATACAGAACACAGTAATGATAAACCAGCTTCCAGAGTGTTTTATGGGGCTCTCTGCTGCCGACGCGCTGGTAATATATACACGGTGGGAGACAAAACCATGCGTGAGACGATCTTACAATCTAACTTGAATAATATGCCTCCGTCTGTAACTTAGTCGAACATTCAGCGTATTATGATTTGTAACTATATTTCATTACACACTCATGTAGAACTACTCCTAGAAAATACACGCCCCAATAAAATATAAAGAAATATATGTCTACGTACATAAAATGTTAGTGTCGTCAAAACATTCTTCATTATTTACTCAAGGTTTCTATTTGCTTATTTCTGATAACGGCGACAGTCAGCATCCCATGTACAAATAACAGGCATAAGTAACAGGAAAAAATAAACGTGGAATTTATTTAGTAGATATATCTGGAAATAGTAATATCTGAAAAGGATTTTGTGAAGAAAGAACGTTCATTTACCCAGGATATTTGCCAGGAATTTGAATAGCAGCATTGCTCACATTTTATTGTTTTTCTCCACTTTTTTTTTAAGAAAGTGGATTTTTAGGTGTTTAGATTTGGCCTTATCAGGTTTTCAAACTACAGTAAGTAAACTTTAAACTTATAGCTATTAAATGATTCGAGATATATAAAGGGGTTTGATATTTATTATAAACGTTTAAAAACCACAGTAAACTTATTGTGAAATAAATACGAACTGGGAAACTGTCTTATTCCTGTAAACATAAATCGTAATGCATACCAGAGGAATGTAACGCAAAAGATTTCGTAGTTCGTAAAATATAAAAATTAAGCCTTTAACAACAGAATCAGGATATCCATCTTAACCCAAATTACGTTTGCAGCTATAGCTTCCCTTCGTATCCTGGGCCTTTATAATTTTTAATATTTAAGTGTTAATGGCGGTCATTTGTAGCGAAAACATTAGAACGATCCTGGACCTAGGTGTCTAATTTCACGATTTTAATGATAAAACACGTCCGTATTTTTGAAATATCGTGAAATTTACTACTTACTGCATTTATAATATCTCTGTTTTACCTACATTTACGAACTACGCTAAAAGGATTTCTTCTTAGGCTGCAGAAAACTGTGGACGATACGTATTTTCAATGGACGGAGGGAAAGTTATCTCGGAACTTTGGAAACATTATCTTTACGAGTACTCTTGCAAAGTAATATTCTTTAAAATATATAATATATATATATATATATATATATATATATATTCATAATCGTTATGTCCATTACATTAATTTACAACAGTTTATATATATATATATATATATATATATATATATATATATATATATGTCCACGCATACACATATGTATTTTCCATACAACATTATAAAATATTATTTGATTTGGAAAGTAGGGGTAAGTTGATACGTTTCTCATTCAAACATAGTTGTGAATTTAGTAAGGTACGGTATTGTATAACATATTTAACTGAAAATACTCTATTATGAAGTATGAAGCGGAATCCGACCGACAAACTTTTAGAGAATAAGCCTTTAGTAACATTAAGTGTGATATACACAGAATACTTTACACGTTATCTTAATAAAGCCCCCGTAAATATAACGAGTAATTTGATTATTGGTAATTTTAAAACATGTTTCGTTAAAGTTCTCGGAGGGCGCCATTGAAAACTCACATATCTGTGTTCGTTCATGAAACTTCAATATGTCATATCCAACAATACTGTAGTTTCACTGAAATCTGTTTTTTAAAAACAACATAGGAAAAAAGCTTTCTGGTATGCACCAAAACAAACCCAGATTAGTCCTTAGAGAGATATGACAATCTTACTTGAAGTATAAAAATAGCCATTTTGCTTTTGTATATCGAAACGTTAACTTCAGTTAAAACGAAGGTTACGACATATTAGTGTTTCATGGGTGACAAGTATTTGTACTACGCTACTAGCGGGGAGTGAAACTTTGCGATAGTGACGGAATGTTTAAACAGACGTATAGCAGTCGTAAATTACTGTAATAGTACAACATGGACGTGAGTAAACAGCTCTCATAGTAACTACTGCCTTTGTGGATAAACAAGATAAACAACACTTTTAGCAGTCGTGGAACATATACATGCCACTGGTATACAAGACAGTAGAGAGAAATGGTTGGGACGCATAAAGAATTTACAGACATCCATTTACGAACAGACCATAGCCACAACACAACATTTGATAATATGTACCTAATTTTGAATATATAAGTCTATAAATGACACGACCGAAATGCAGGAAGAAAACCAACGAGCTATATAGTAAACATAGAGGGGAGGAAACAGCTATCTCCAAGGCTCTGAGGTGAAGCCCAATTGAACGTGGTATTTTGACCCTAGATAAAATGGCGGACTCTTATATCCGGTCGAGAGACGAGAGCGATTATGCTAATTTAAACATTATTACAGTATAATATATTCTAATAATTATTGGCATTTTTTCTTGTGTTTGGCGGGACTATAGTGGAGCTATAAAGTTACAGATTTTATGCGACCATATGACGGAATTTTCAACATAATGTTGGCTAGCATAATGTTGGCCACACTGCTGTCCGCCATGTTTTCTTGAGTCAAAATAGCCGTCCAATTGGGCTTCACTTTGGTGGCATTTTTTTCTTGTGTTTGGCGGGAATATAGTGGAGCAATAAAGTTACAGATTTTATGCGACCATATGACGGAATTTTCAACATAATGTTGGCTAGCATAATGTTGGCTACACTGCTGTTCGCCATGTTTTCTTGAGTCAAAACAGCCGTTCAATTGGGCTTCACTTTGGAAGCGTTTCCGCCCCCCCCTTTATGTTAACTATATAGCTCGTTGGAGAAAACGGACGGCGATAACGCTACGGTTCAATGAGTGTCGAGCCATATTAAGGGTGTTCAAGTAGTATAGTATTACAATGTTATTTTGTCTTGAAATAGTGTTAGTATTGTACTCGGTAATTATCAGTACAGTTTTCTCTTATGAAACAATTTTAGCAGGTGAATTTTCCACATAATGGCGTGTTAAAGTTAAAATGTGCTTGCTACACTGTCATACAAATAGCGGAAACTAATAGACCAACTCAAATGAAATAATTCACTGAAAAATAACGTTCATTGGACTACGTAACCTGCATTTATAAACCCACAACGTAACATTTTGATCTTAAAAAAACTGCAAAATTGCAGGGAAAGCATTGCAAGTTCAGCAACATTTTAAAATACAGAGGTGGTTCACTGTGCGTTTAACTAATATTATGTTGCGTAGTTTATGGCATGTTATTTAACTGTCAATTATTTCTTTTAAGTCAGCTGGTATTCATTAATTAAGTGGCCGCATTACATGCAAATTTTGATTTTGACGCACTGTTACGAGAAAACTATGCGAGCGGAACATGTTTCGAATAATGAAACTATACTTACAAGTATTGTCCACAAAACTGATACTATTTCGTAAAAAAAAAATAGCATTTTGATACTAAACGCACTTTAAGATCCTTAAGGCGCCAGTCTACGGGCAGTGTGTTTGGGTTAGTGAGGCATGGTGTCAATGGAAATATTGACCGGATTATTTGGTGTGATGTAACCCCTAACACAAGTCACTGAAATGGCGTGCAGTGGTATTGTAGATCCATCGCCTGACTGATACTTTCAGTGGTGACTGCAGTTTTTATTGGTAAAAGTGTTTTAGGCAAAGTCCACTTGCAGTTTTACACGAATTCCGTAAGTAGTTTTTCAGATATAACAGCGTGGAAAAGTTTTTAGCCAGTTTAAGGGGCTCCGAAATGATTTTTGTAATTTACGTGATGCTTTGAAACATACTTTCCGTCATCGTTTGAAATGTATTTTTTTTTTTTCGTACATTAACATAATGGGCACATGTGGAATAGTTTAGTGAAAAAGAAAAACGTATTTGCAAACACACTCAACGCTTTTTCAGCGCGTGGTAGGCTTACAAGGTAAGTATCAGTGCGAGTACTGTGGCACGGTTTGTAGAAAGAAAGAATCGCAACGGTGACTGAGTGCTTCATGAGCAGGTAGTACATTCATTCAGTAAACAACTCGCGCATGTAATTGCATTGCGACCCGAAACATCGCAGACTTACTCTGTCTCTCGTACATTCCTTTCGTCGATGAGCAGCGCCTCCGATTTTTGACGAAAATTATTTTGTACCAACTGATTTTCGTGTCTTACATATAAATCTGCAGCGCTGCTTCATGGTTACTACATGATATGAATTTGTGAGGAGTGGTCGCTCATCTGACTGTGCCTACCAGAATAACGTCACTGAGGCACTACAAGTCTGTGATTATCGGGTAGAGTGTCTAGACTAGCCGCTGAGAGTTAAAAAAAACATTCAATCATTGACCACAGAGCAGAGTTGCGAATGTCCACATATAACACTGACACAAACTGGTGCAAAATTAATTTCACAAAAAATCACTGGCTCTACCGATGATTCTTAATTTCAGCGTGATGATACGCTGAATAGTAGAGCATTCATTGTTTGGGCTGATGTCAATTTCTTACGCCCAGTTCGCATGTGTTCATCAAGAGCATTTCAGTATATACATATGTAAGTTGGTACCCACCTAATATCAAATATTATGTACATCTTTTATTCCACAAGAAATTCTGCTGACAATTCCTGAATATATGCTCTTACAAACCAGATTGGCTATATGGTTTCAACGTAATAGTGACACCGATTACAGTTGGTTCGTTCGCATTACCTTAACGTTGTACTTCCTTGATTATGGATGTGTCGTGGTTATTCTGTTCACTGACCTCCACAGTCCCCTTATTTGAATAAATAAGACAATTCTCTGAGTTCGTGTAGTCTCTGGTGTACAAAACTACAGTGGAACCTGTAGATGACATAATCGAGCGCATCGTTGCAGCTGCTGATATCGTTCGGTATATGCAGGGAGTATTTAGACGTTTCCGACACTCTTTGTTGTAGAGAAGTCAGACGGTGGCCGTATCATCGAGTCATTCCTGTAATAATATACGTGTAAAGTGTTGGCTGTTAAACCTATGGAATGCTATATTTGTGTGCTCAGTTGATATAATGTGAGAATAGTGCGGGAAAGTCCCGATGGTTAGCGTTTTTTAGGAGATTTTTCCGCGTTCTTTCATTCTGGTGCTGCTCGATAGTACCTTACATCATCCCTCATCCGCACTGTAAAACTCACTGTTACAAATTCCTATTTAGATGCGTACAAATGACATGGCTGAAAGCTACGTTGCCTTATTTTTAAACGTCCAGTAACCTGTTCATTTCAAAACTGCAGCACAAGCGATGCGACTACAGGCATGTAGGCAGTACTGTTTGGCACCACAACGAAAATAGCGGCCTAAGTTTTGTTACTTTGTTAATGTGTAGTAGATGTTGTTTACGGTATGTGCCCTTAACATTGTCCGTAACGTAGACATTTACGCCATGTATGTAGTATTGCATATGTGCTAGGCATTATATCGCTGTAGCTGCACGTTGTTGTGCGTTTTAACATAAATGCATGGCCTTGGACACTTCACACTAGGTGGAGTTTTCGTTGATTACATTATACTTATCAACAACCTGGCGTAAATGTTTTTATAAATATTTCCGACATAAAGATTTCAAGAAGTAAGAGGATAGCCTCCCATGATACTGAAAACATTATAATAGATTGTATAACATTAACTATTGTGAAAAAATTTGTATATGTTTTAAATTTTTACTTTGATTAATTTTTTAAAATACCCTTTTCAATATCTAATTTTGAGGCACATCTACTTCTAATTTCGGATAACATTTAAAATGCGTGCATATTTAACACTTGATTTTACGTAAGAAAATTTCTCCTTACGAAAATTGCCAGTATAATTCCGCTCTACCCGTTATATTGCGATTATCATACTCAAAATCAAAGTCGTTCTAGAGTTTAAATATGAGGATCCTAATTGTTTAAAAGATAAATTTTTTTTTGGAGTTAGAATTAAAATTCTTAAAATTACTCACGTTGATAACCAGCAGAATAATTAAATATTCATTGTCAAATTCTAAGAGCTCTGCATTAATTCAAGTTACGAAAAGAAGACTGCGAAAATTAATTAGACCTGTATTTACATTCTATGTAAATAATTACGAAGTTGAGGGATATTTCCTCAGTATTAAGACGTTAGTAAATCACGCATTAAAACCAGGAAAAAACATAGCAGAATTACACAAACTTGTGTAAAATTCACTGGAAATTGTTTGCAAATATACGCCAATCCAGCCACAACTATTTATATTTTCAGCCGATTTATTGTACAACTTACAGGTTTTTGTAGTGCTTCATTTCCTTTTCTGTTTTATAGTTTCACTAGAAGAAAACGTTTGTACAGAAATAGTACAGTGAGATGATGGTGATGTTAACTTGTTTCTAATTAAACACATTTAAGGTTAATTTTATTCCATTCGTCCGTGTTGAAGTTAAAAAAATTACGACTTTGGTACGGTCTGCGATATTATTGTTGCATTATTTGACTTAAAACATGTTTAAAATGAGCTTTAAGCTTCTGTTTAGTAACAGACAATAATTACATAGTTGAAAGTTTACTTAAAGTAGGATGTTTGATAGTTACATTGCAGTGATTATGCGAAATCTGTTAAATATAAATGGATAGTGTTATTGATCAATCAATTATGAGCGAACTGGCAGTTTTGAGTATAACGTTTTGAAAGGTTCTCTGCTTCAAACAGTCTTACAATAAGTATTTTATTATTATAAAGTGAATATTAGTAACAAAAGGACATACCACTAAAATACATTTAGTAAGATTTAAAGACTGAAAACCTTTGGAAATGTTTAACTCATAACTGGCAATGTACGCATAGTTAGCTGATGCAAAACTGCATCCACACGTGCTCGCACCAGTGTAGACGTGTCCTTGAGAGCAAAGCTCGCTCCCAGCCCTCTAGCGTGTAAAGTGAAGCAATGCGAGTGGTCAGAGCAAAGGGTCAAGCTGCCTGTCAGAGGAGACAGCTCAAGGCCGACAGGATAATCACGACCTTGTTCTACGACAAGGAAAGTAACATGCACTAACAGTTCCATCAGATAAAACAATAAGTATTTATTCACGCTATTCAAACCGTGTTATGATACAGCCTTGGTTATAATATTTTATTTTTTTTGCTAAATTATGGTTCGAAATATCTTGCATCCATCACGTACGACAAATAAGAGGAAAAAAATGACAAAATAACAGGGGTGAGGAATAAAGTCCTAATAAAAATACGCAACTTAACTAACAGAAAAACAACTGAATTATTCATTGCGTAACTCAGGTTCCGAAAAAAAAATCTCCATTTCGGTATGCCAGTATTTTTGGCGTGTATTGGAAACGGCTACTATTTTCTGTAAAGCATGAGATATTTCCCGATTAATATAGCAAGTAAGAAATTGATAAGAAGATTCTGTGCTGCAATTTTTGTATTATAACTGCAATTATCTTTCAAAAATAGGTCTTCAGCGAGATATGAGGTGAGTATGGAGCAGCGTTGGAATGAACGGGAGGAGGAAACGAAGGATCCCAGAGAAAACCCGCCGACCAATGGCATCGTCCGGCACGATTCCCACATGATATATGCCACGTTTCCATGTCGGATTCAAATCGATCTGAAACCACTTTCGGGATTGAGAATGGTCATGTAAACGGGATCCAAATCGATTTGAGTCTCAAGGTTGTTGCAGCAAAAATTGGGATCGAATCGGATTGAGATCGATTTGAAATGACATGTAAAAAAAGATCGTACTGAAAGTGTATCGGGATGAAATAAAGTCACTCTGTCGGCATCTATTTACAAATAATTGTTCTAATAATGTCGCATGTACCGGTAAATATAAATATTTGGACAACGGAAGAGGTGTTGACGCTTATTGAAATGTTCAGGGGAAAAAAATGCATCGTCTATTGATGGTAAACGGACGAAAAATGCTGTTTCTCTTACACGCTCCATTCATTCTTGCACCTATTTTTGCATTAAATTATATATAGCGAACAATAATTGCCAGATTACTACGACTATCAGTAATTTTCTCTTGTCCATTGTAGCGTGTAGTTTATTTGTCTGATATTTTCTCCGACATAAACAGTAAACAACATGTTTACTGCTAATTTATGACATGACTGCCAACTCACTTGCTACAACGAAATATTTACCACCACACATTTCAACTAACAGATCCAAATCGACTTCAGTTCGAATTGATATTTTGCATGTAAACGGGTATCGACTCAATACTGATTCAATCCTCGATTCGATTTCAATCCCACATGGAAACGTAGTAATGATCCGGAGATCGACCCAGCCGGGAATCTAACCCGGATCGTCCTTGTGAGAGGCGAGTGATCTGACCACTCAGCCACTGTGATTCGTATTACTCCATTACATACGACATGATTGGGTTCTTCCCGGAGAGACGATTTCTGAGGTAGCGTATGTGATATGATTCACTCTACACATTTACGGATTCAGTCTGCTTGCAGCTATAATACACGTGAACAAGACCTAAGAACATTAGTTCAGCAAAGTTGAAACTTCGTAAGTCTCCATTTATCCCATCGCCTCTATGCTCAATATGCTCAACTGGTATGCAATATCTGAGTCACTTGAACATGCCTTTATTCATACAGTTGGATAATAAATACAAAATAAAATGCACACCAAAATATAGTTCTTATGCATCCCCGCACTTGGAGATTTTTATAGCTTATTACGACACTAAAAACTCCTGCTTTAGACGTTTCCTCCACTCTCCCTTAGAGTACGTATCGAAACAGGAACAGTAAATAATATCCAACGCCCGAATCATTTTAACACCAGTTCAACCCAAGTTCTCGACAAATATATTTATTAATAAGACTCAAGGGGTTCGTCATCAGTTTGGCCGGAAATTTTCAGAACTCATAGTGTTGATAGCCATGACAAAAAATGTGGTAATCGGTATGGATAAAAAACGATTAACGCGATTTGGTGAAAAAATGTTTAAGTGATAACACGTCTTTAGATTTTGAATATCGAAAAAAAAATACTGGGTGTTAAGAACATGTGCTAGGAGTTACCGTCATAATTAATCAGACTAGTTTTTCTCAACGGGAATGCAAAATATTTACCCATTAAGTTAATATTTATAATGTAAACCTGTAGAGATGAAATTATATACATTTACATTCGCGTCATGCTATATTCTAAAATGGTGGACACACAACAATACTGATACTGAAATAATCGTTTGGACGACGAACTGTTAACACATTTAAATTGATTACAATCGGTCGAGTAGTTATCATAGCATAAGAACAAATCTTCATTTACTCATGTTTTGGTTTTTTCTAAACGACGGCAGACCCACAAAAATGAAAACGGTAAAAATCAAGCTAGTCGTTTACAGTTGCCCACATTCTATTCATGTTTGCGGCACGCAAATTAATGTTATAGTAACGCATTATACAACCCTTTCTAACACGCAAAATTCTACTAACGAAATTATT
>PNEQ01096217.1:30144-50144 GCA_003012365.1 Medauroidea extradentata
AAAAAAAAAAAAAAAAAAAAAAAAAAAAAAAAAAAAAAAAAAAAAAAAAAAAAAAAAAAAAAAAAAAAAAAAAAAAAAAAAAAAAAAAAAAAAAAAAAAAAAAAAAAAAAAAAAAAAAAAAAAAAAAAAAAAAAAAAAAAAAGACACTGGAAACTATTCATGTCAAAGTTACAAGCAATTACTGAAAAAGTGTTTAGATGTAATGGCAAGCTATGTTTGCATGTCTATAATTTCCTGTAAATTTGAAACATAAGTCTGTAGTGTGACAAAAACAATTTTTGGCATACAAGTTTACATTTTTTAAGGAAATTGTTTAAATGTTGACAGTACCGAAGTTTATTTGATATTTCATCCATTACTATGTAAATTAACTTTTTCCATTTGTCTTCTCAAGATCTGAAAGCACAGTAAACTATTTCTAAGGTTTGTAGCCTATTTAATGGATTTACTAACTAAACATATTTGCAAATATATGTTACGATCTTGCTAGTAAAAATAAAAATATTTTAACGGTGTAGCCTATTTAAATTTCCCCATCCCTTTTGCTTACAAAAAAATTGCCACCACAAAATCCAATCAATATTTTCGTAATGTGATACCGTTCTTCATTATCGTCAGACGAACCAGAAAAACAAAACACAGAAGAATTAAGGGATAAAGAGCACCATTCCAATTACTTATTCCCCACATGTGATATCGCAAGGAAAATCGTTCCGTTTGCAGCGGGTTTAATCGTTGGACGCGTATGATTCTTAAACAGTATACATAAACAAAGAAATTTTGTGCTCACGGAAATTCTTTAATAATTTTTTTCCATCTGCTTTGCACTTCAATATAGAATGTATTTTAAAAATCTGATGTTCTGGCATGAGTGATGTATGCTAGGAATAACTTTCAAAAAAGTTACAAGTGTGTATACTCGTTTCGGGCTCTCCAAAGCTTTTTTTTCGCAGCTGAAGTACCAAAAATAAGCTATGTTGTGGTAATTTTTTTATGTGAATATCATGGTGCAGAATCTTTTGTAACATAAAGGTTGTACAGAAAAACATAATCTCTTGTACCATGTCATGGAAATATGGAGGACACCAAAAAATATCACGTACAGGAGCTCATTCGAAGAGAAGACTGAACTGGGGCTTAGTGGCTAGCACACAGAGTCTGGGAATAGGGAGAGGAGTGATGCACATGCCTTAGTCGCCCTAATTATTTCCTTTCTTATTGACCATAGAAGCGTTAATATGTCCAGCCAGCGAACATCTTAAGAGCACCGCCTGTCTTGAGCGCTTTTGTGCGTTAGAGGCTCAGAAATGACGGAGCTATAAGAGTGTTCTTGAAGAGCGTATCAAATGCCGCATCGCCTCTACGAGCCAGGCACTGAACTAACGTGCATGATTCCCGCCAATCCATTTTTTGCTAAGGGACTTTAAACGGTGATAATATAATTTTATTGGTGGAAAGTCTGTAGGAAAGTTCATTGCACGTGTTGATCTTAATTTCGCACACATCCGATTAACAGTGTACGGCAGTCCGAAAAGGCTGTTTTTAGCTACTGTATGTTTGAAGACTTGGAAACAGTGTTTTAAGAGTGCATGGTAGATAAATAAGTGCTGAAATCATCAATAGATTTCTACACCTGTTTCGAAGCCAATATGGATGAAATGCTCAATGACAATGCTAGATAATGGTATTTGCCAACTTTATGAGTAAATATTTATCCAGAATTACTAATTCGTTACGCGTGATCTCTTGCGCCGCAGTTAAATGCACGAGGTTCCGGCGTCAGAGATTGTGCTTCAGAAGTGGGTAACACTGGAAACAATTTTGTTTAAAACGTTGGCTAAAACTATTGTCTAGGATTGCTATTGTTTACACTTTCGCAAATTGGCTTCAAGAAACCTACAATTATAGATAAGTGCTTTTAGCGTTGAATTATGTACCACGCCCTCTTAACGAGCAAGGTAACTTAATAATGACATTTTGTGCTTGTCCGAAATGTGATTTCTTTTCGTACATTGGTATAATGAGCGATTGTGGAATAGTTACGTAAAAACATTCGTATTACCCTTTAAATGTTACAATAAATTAGAATATTATTTTAATTAGTTAATAATTATTGATATTTTAGTAAATTTAATTGCAAACCAGTGTAAAAGAAAATAAATGTTATCAATATAACGTAATTATTATGCTAATTTAGAGGACTTACAGTTTTTACAATTTGTTTCTCACATTTCAAAATTTGAACTTTATTACAAGGGCAATACTGTTTCATAATTATTGATTATTGTAAACATTACAACTACACAATATAAAAAAGAAGTCTCGGGGATATTTGACTGTGTTTCCAGCCAGTTTTTCATATTTCGTTATAATACATTAGTAGCAACATAAAAAATTTAAAAACTAATGGAAAGCAAATTAAGTGTCGGGTTCCGATAAAACTTTTTAAGGAAATTGCTGAATTAATAAAGGGAATACACTGGCTAATGGAATAAATAGCTGTGTGTTTCAATTATTTTTAATTTGTATGACAGAACATTTTATAGAAAATTGTTACCGATCGTGTTCAAAAATAAATGAAAACAACTATCAATTCGAGCTAGTTTTTTACCACGTTTCCATTGGTGTAAAGTTAGAAAACCATTAAAAAAACCCTCATCTTACTTATAAGGGGAAGTTGTTGAACAGTCTTGAGACTTATCACTCACGGACACAAATAGTGTTGAGCAAGATATGGCAGCTTCAATCATGTTTACCTGCGTTCTTGAAACAATACACTTAATTTTTCCCGACAGTATATATATATATATATATATATATATATATATATATATATATATATATATATATATGTATATAATGTAAATTTTGTAAAAAATATCACACTTCACAACCTAGCGAGGTTACGTAACGATGACACGTTGGACTCATACTCGGGAGAAGACAAATGTCATGATTTTGGTTTTCTATGATTTCCCGGAATTGTACTAGGTGAATACTAGGAGTATTCGTTAACATAAACCACGGCCGGCTCGTTTCCATAGTTATAGTCCTTGTGTAAAGAATGGCATCATTTTCGACTAGACGTAAAGCCCAATAAAACAAATAAAACCACACAATACTACTACGATTGCGTTTGTCCCTTCTCCTTAACCTGGCTTCACCATCTCAAGACCACGTCTGCCACTGAAAATATTTCGACCAAAGATTAGTTTGAGCTGGGTGAAATAAATAATAACTAGAGCTAACAAAATATTTTGTTAATAGTATAAAAAAACACCAAATGCAACATACCTGATTTTGTTGACCCCCAAAAATATGTTGATTATATGGCGTTTGACTACTAAATATTTGGGTGACACAAATGTAATAATTTGTTGGGCAGTTCTAGAATGCCAATTCTGTTAGTCCAACCAAACCTTGATGTTTGTGCACGCAGTGGTCTTAAATAAAAATTCTTGAGAGTTACGTAAAAATTATGATTATAATTTAACGAACAAAGTATCCAGTTGTACCTAGTGCTGCAGAAAACTAAATGAAAAGACAAGAAATATCTGTTGATGGTCTGACAAATATTTAGTTCTCTGACCAAATGTTACACTATTTGTATTAAAATAAGAATAACAGAGAAATTTTATTTTATCAAAAATATTTAACTCGATATGTATAAACAAATTATTTGTTGGTGTTATGTATAATTCGTTCAATAATGTCTGCCAGGTTCCAGTAATCCACTATAAACCAATACCGAACGGCTTGTTTAACTTTGCGAGAACACCGTGCCAACAGCACGGTACATATAATTAATGTCATATGGACTCTGCCAACAAAATAGGGCGGAGAAAAACTTTATTTTCTCGACAGACAACAATTTTTTGTTACCACAACCAACAATAAATGATTAGGCTACTATAACAACAGCAGTACGCAAAACATATAAACAAAAGAAAATGTATTTTAAAAAAGTACTAACGTTAATTTATTAAATTGTTCCATTTCGTAACGATAGGATTTTTTACTCACTTCCTCATTATTATAAGCATAGAAGGAAGGTAACTGGGCTTTACGCCTCGTCAACAGCGAGATAATAAACGGTGATACTGCTTGATACACTGACTGGAGATGAGAGAGGTGTAGGCCATGGCCTTTGGTAAGGAACCGTCCCAGCATTCGTCTGGAGTGATTTCGGGAAACCACGAAAAACCGAAATCAGGATGGCCGGAGCCGGGAATCGAACCTGGGCCTTCCGAATGCCAGTACAGCGTGTTACCGTTGCGCCACCTCGCTCGGCCATAAGCATAGAAGTGTCCGATATTAGTCTCTGTAATGCGGCAGTTCTCTATAATATTAGCTGATATCTACGTTTAAATCTTCCAAAGAAGTTTCATCACATTACGTGTTGAGTTGAACATAAGTCATTATTTAGCATTATCGTTTTAAAAAAAGTTATATCTACAGTAAGCTGAGTAGTTGTTCCCGGACTTTGAATCTCTCTCGTCCCATATGAGCAAGAAAACTCTTGTTAACTTGACTTAAGTTCGGAAGGGTCTGGGTTCGATTTCGGTTTCCAGTGTTTTTCCTGGTACCGCGTTATTGTAGTTGTTTAGAAAACTCACCTCCTACTAAAACGAAACGGCTTTGGTTCCCGGTGTGTTCGCTTTTGACTTTCGGATTTGAAAATGTGGCGAGGTTTCTCGGTGTTCTTCCGTTTCTCCCTACCTTGCGTTACGCCTTTGCTCCTTACTTACCTAGTGCCATTCTCACCAACACTTAAACCTCGACGTCGAGCTCTGACTTCCACATCTTGCCTAACTAGGGTTACATAACGTCCGGCCAAATGAGGGTATGTACTCCTTTTAAAATAGTTTTTTGCGCCCGGCTGGATTTTTCGTGACACTCGGAAATGTCCGAAGTGTTAGTACAATTAGATATTCCATGACATATTTAAGTATTATTATTTGCGCGCTCATCTGTTTTGTTGGTGCAATCAATTAAAGCATTCAGACTGATGTTACTAGCTCTCATTCTATAATTTTGTTTTACGGGTTATATAAACATGTTTGTGATCAGTATACTTAATTTCTGAAGGTTGTTAGCTCGTAATCCTAGAAAATTTATGCAGTTTTCAATAACAGTGAAATATAACTAAAATACCAGAACAACCTAATATGTTATCCTCCAGAATAATTAAATAACATGTGAGAAACATTTTAATTTGTCCACTTTTTTAGTGAAATGTCATTAATTTTATACGTGAGTGTCCTGCCATTTAGGCTCATGGTCTTGTTTGTTTTCCAGAATCACTGCAGGCGAGTGCTGAAATGATCTGTGAGTGCAAGCTAAGAACGAATCCTTTTCCGTTTACTTTCTGTCTCCGAGCCAATGGTTCCGTTTCTAATGGCTTCGCTGTCGACGGGACGTTAAGCCCTTCTTACTTCTCTGTTTACTTCCCCCCTCACAGCCCTTCCCGAAACGCTGACGATGCGCCTTTAGAAGAAGAAGACTGGCAGTTGGGGTATTTCCAGACGGAATTCGCACTCTCCCTTACAAAAGAGAAACAAGTTATAATAACATGTAAAGAAATATTACCGCACGTGTGTGCAGTATTTCGTACTTTAAGGGAGTGTTTTCTAACAAAATTGCAAATCTTATGTGAGAAATATACAATAATTCTTTTGAAGTAATTCAATATCCTTAACAAATTAGTGAAATTTTATCAGGCTGTTTCTGGATTAATGGTCGAACACTTGGTATGTGATTCCTTATGAAAAATATAGGAGGATATGCTATATGAGATACATAATACCTAAAATGGTTGCTAAGGAAGTAATGCGAATTTAAAAATAAATCAAATAATTGTATTAAAAAAATATGGAAACAGAGTACAGTAAATTATAATTATCTGAGCAATGATTAAAATTATTGAGCTCTTCAACTAGTGAAGAAACCACCGTTGAAACTTTCTTACCAGGTTTTGTGAACATTTAATATTGCTATTTTTTTTGGAGCAGTCAATACTAAGCAAGAAAATAGCTCATCTTGTTACTAGTGTCTAGAATGCACAGTTTACAAGAGTGAGTGAGAGATTTAGGTTAGCGCTAAGCATCGATGTCTTAAGCACTGGTGAGGGGTGATTGATGTGAGTATGGAGCAGTGCTGGAATGAGAGGGCGGGGGACAGGTTGACGAACAAAACAATATAAAACATTGCACGCATACCGGTCATTCAATATAATTTTATTTTAAAAAAATATCAAAGCAAATTTTTTTTAAGTTGGGTATTCATTTACTCATAACTCCCTTAATGACCTTCCAAGGATTTAAGTATCTCATACATTTTCTACTACAAAGGAACACAACACACCAAAGTGTCGACCACTAATTCTGAATAATCGTGTGTATGTGTGTGTGTGTGTGTGTATATATATATATATATATATATATATATATAATACATCAATTAGAAAATTAACTCTTCTGCTAGCAGCCACTAATATGTGCGTATATAATATCACAGTAGTTTCCAGTCGTTTCTCCTTGCACGGGGTTCAAACTCAAAACCTTCTACTAGTGTTCCTGACAAAATTCGACCATTTAGCGGGTGGAAATATGCAAAATGTTCTAGAAATACCGAAAAACCGGCAAACCACGAAGAAATAATTTAAAAGGTGTTACTTTTCGCTGTCTTATTCATATATACTTTTTGGTCAGGGGCCTTGTATATACACATCTAATTTCTTAAGAATTGCTATTATGTATCTTGGTGTAGTTGTTTAAAACACTGGTATGACGTTTTGAGTTCGAATCCCTTGTAAGGCAACGCGACGGGTAACTGCGGTGATGATATAAACGCACATATTAGAGGCAGCTGGAAGGAGAGTTAATTTTCAATGTGAAGTGTAAAACATTTAAGGATGGCTAGCCCCTGAGATGAAGGCACCTACTACCAAGGTTAGAAAAGGTTTAAAATACATTGTCCCGATATCCTTGGTATCTCATAAACCTAGTGAGGTATCGTTATGCTTTTGGCATGAAAAGTCGTAAAATACGTGGTTTTGTTTAGTTATTTATATCTCATTAACACGATTAACTATCGTTACATGTTTTCCTTAAAAAAAGAAGCTAGTACGTGTGTGTTGTATCTGTGCATGTGTGTGGGTGAAGTGTCCCACTCATTGAATCACTCTATCAACAAACGACCCAAACCACAGTACCTAGATACATGAAACTTTGAGGGAAGCTTCCTCTCACGCCGTAGGCACCCATTAAGAAATTAGTTTTCGAAATCTGAAAAGGTAAGAGGGTGCAAAGTGGTAAAATGTGTTCAGTGGAACCACGATAGCGCTTAAACCCGTTGAGATATTCAGGTAATTTTTGCTTCAGTATGAAGCTTGTAAAAGTGAATAATATTGTAATTTTTTTTATGTTTTCGTATTCGGAAATTAACGGCGTGAAAAGCCGTAACATGCTTCTCCAATACACCTTCGACAAATGTTATACGCGTTGAGATATTGCGTAATATTGTTAATTTACATTTATACAAGTAGAGATTAATATCGAATTCCAAGAAGGGAATGTTTCCATACATTTCTGAGATAGATTTGCCTGAAATGTTTACCATCTAGGTTGCATTTCCCTTAAACGGGTCTGCCTATCCTGAGATGTACTGAAGGTTTGTGCAGTAAATAAGATATATGGACATCATTACCCCGCACCTTGTGTCACCTTGCTTCTACGAGCACTGTGATTCCATCGTCTTGCTTTAACAATGTGATTTGATGCGGATAACTTATAATTTAACCTATTATAACCTACATGAAAGTTCTGAGTATCTAGATTATTTCCTACCAATTTCCTACTAATGTGTAGAGTATATTTTCAGATATGTCTGTTTGGAAAATAAGTTTTTAATTGTAACTGAGGGATGATGAGAAGAAATAACGTTAACAAAAATCCTCCTGATAAATGGATCTTCTCATCGCACAGTAAGTGGGATTTACGTCTTGTCTACAGCGAGGTCATTTGAGACACTGACACACAAATTGGTACAATGACAGGAGCTGGGAGATGAGTCAGGCATGGCCTTCGTTAAGGAAGCAACTCAGCAATCACCTGGAGCGATTTCGAGAAACCATGGAAAACAGAAATCAGGATGGCCGGAGCCGAGCATCAAACCTGGGTCCTCCCGAATGAGAGTCCAACATATTACCATTGCACCACGTCACTCAGTTCTCATCGAAGATCAGTGAGTTTAGAATCTTTAAAAAAAGTTTCACCATAGTACTTTACAGTTAATTTGGAGGTAGTTCATTAGGTAGGTAATTTCATCATCCACTAACGAGTTTTCTACTTGACGTTAATTTATGCGGAGTAGACATGGCAAAGCAAAAGATGCTCTGCACGTATGTTACCCGATCATAAAGCTCTATAGTATTACCTTAAATTTTACTTTCACAAGCCCTGATATGTCTCGTAATACCACCGAAAAGGAAGAGGTCCCTATTTGCTACGTCTATTGAAACTTGAGTGCTTGTGTTTTCAAATTACCCACTGATGCAAGGAAAGAGAGAGGAAGAAAGATATAGCTATATAGTGACAGAGTGGATGGGTGAAGGGGTGAGAAAGAATGAGTGTAAGCTTAAAGTAGTCTACCTGGCTGAGCGAAATGTGAGAAGCAGAACTGGAGACATTGTATGCAAATGGGCTATGCTTTCAGTGGACCTGTTATCAACGAAAAGAAAAAGAAGAAACGTCATGTGAAGATAGTACCATAATGGTAACACTGCACCAATGCACTACGAGCTCAAGCGTGTAAATTATTTTGTCTTCCTTGTTTAAGAGTGCATGTCATTTAAATAAACTTTTTAAAACGTCAGTCGACATTTACAGGTGTTTGGGAGTCAATATAAAAAAAATACATAAAACTGCAACTCTATAGTTTATTCGCAGAGATGTGAGAGTTGTAGTTTGTAAACAAGAGTGCGTGATACTAGTATAAGCGGTAAGGGGTGTACAAGCTACTAACCAGCGCGCGCTGCTGCAGTGTGACGAGAGTTAAATTGGTGACTGGTAAAGCGTGTGTTCGCATTGTTTTCTGATAGTGTTGTAATCAGACAGAAACGTCAGTTGTAAATGTGTTTCACTGTTACAGTCGAACGTAAGTACACACATGCACGCCTAACTAGGGCTGTTATGTACTGTTTATTTACTTATCGATCGTAGATCGTGATACATACATTGCATGTTTGATATAGTTATTATATCTACAACACGTGCAACATGAGTTATATCAATTACATCTAAACTTCGCATAATGTCTATAAAATGGTTAGTGTCTATATATCTTATGTGACGGTTTTGTTACAATCATTATGTAAATGTCGTTAATGTGGAATGAATGTATTAAAAACATTATTTTACGGGCTCCATAACACTGCCAGTTGCACAGTACCGATGGTTTGATAATAACGAGGGCTCTGATAATGTAAAGGAAAGTATATTATACAATTACAATGCTATTAACGAGAATCGTTGTACACCAAACATCGAAAATGTCAGTGTCGAGAATTGTCAATATATCTAAATATGTAACAGCCCTCACTTATAAAAGTCAAGGAAAAAAAAAAAAAACAACGACGGAAGATTTTGCAAAGTTTTGACGGGTTCGACAAGAATGCAATATGGAGAAAGACACATGCGTTTTTCTTTCGAAATGAACTGCTAACTATTGATGTTAATGAAGACCTCGAACTACCAGATTTCCGCCGAACTATGTTTTACAGTTTATGTGTTCGTATTTGCCTAAATACCACCAATTCGTGCATGATATTCCACGCTCAATACGTTTCTGCCACTACACGTGGCAAGCATTCCGGACACCCCTGATTACAAGCTGCAATCACGTGAACACTGCGTGTTTTCATTGACAGACCTTACCTTCGATCACGTGCATGTGCTTCGCGCTCTCTCACTTGAACGCGATTAGATGCAGATAATGGTATGTGCCAACTTTAAGAGCAAGCATTTTCTCAGAGCGACGCATGCGTTGAGTGTAATATCTCGGGCTTCAATTAAGTAGGTACACGAGATTCCGGCGCGTCAGAGATTATGACCTAAAAATACGCCTCGCGGGAAAAATATTTGCTCAGAAAGTTGACTAGAACTGCTGTCTGGTTGTTTTTTGATATTTGCATATTGGCTTCAATAAACCTAAAATTTTACAATAATTCCCCATGTCTTGGGCTACGTCTTGTACTAGTTGGTGTTGAAATCGACAGTTGTTCAATATGTTTAAAAAATTTTAGTTTTGCTTAACCCGCGTATCGGTCAGGTAGTATAAACACATTTGAAAAATGTCTGTTTGCATTAAAATGTGAATGCATTGTACAGTGTGTGTTGCTGTCTGATGCAGTGCATATATGCAGTCAATTGTCCTGATAGTCTGTCGTTTGGACCCAAAACGTTTTTCATTTAAACCCTCCAACCAGCACTAACGTGTTTGAGGAATTTCTTCAATAGTTTTTGCATTTTTTGTAAGGAAACGATTTAATGGTTTTATTTTCATGTGAACATAGTTTTGAAATGGTCCGATTTCGGTGAATTTTTTTTTCGTAAACAATATTTAGTGTTCATAAATGTGAAGACAGAACCAGATATTCGTGTAAAATTGTAACACAAAACGTGTAGAAACAATTATATTTAACGTAAGCATCATACAAAATAATAGACTAATGAAAATATTCGAAAACAAATATTCTGTTTCCACGATTTTTAATTATCCTGGCGTAAATATTGAAACATCAGACATTATGAATGATAATTTCTTCAATAAGTGCGTTAATTTTTTTTAGAAGAAGTAGGTTAATGAAGGTTTTACAAACACGTACATAGTTTTGGATGGTGCAGTTTTATTTCGTGATTTAAAACTGAATTTCGGTATTTGGCGGTGAATTAACATGCATTCCGGTGTACTTAGTGTTTATCACTATTTACCAAATCATCTTGTCCCAACTTATTGCGGGATGGTTTAGTTCAAACGCTTTTCTGGTGCCAAATATTGCACTTTTACATTTTCTTTTGGAAATTAAGTAATTGTACACGTCCCTGAGTCATGTGTTCTTCTGGTTACAGAAGATAACTTTACCTTCACAGCATTTTGCAGTTTCCTGGCTTCAAGGACTGCATTTTAAAATAAGCAAAGTGAACTACATTAGTTTAACGTTCCCACAATGAACGAAACGGGAAATCCTGCGATATATTGTTTGAACTTATCGCGTGATACATAAGACAGTCATTAAGTTTGTAACTGGAGTCCAGAGTTTTGTGTTGTGTCCACGTCGTGATATTTGAGTGAGTGGACGCCGTAATGCGTGACTGTTGAAACGCTTGGATGTTCGTGGATAAACTTGGCTGTGTTGTGTTTTGTAATAACCAGACGATAAAGAAAACTCCCTTTTTACTTATCTTTAAGTGTTTCTATGTACCATGCTAGAGAAAAAGAACGTTATTCCTTAAGCAGCCAGGGTATGAAAATTTATTCAGCCACTTATATCACCCTTAATTATGTTGAAAAGAAGCCTAATAGCAATGCTTAAAAGTCTTCCATAATATCGTGATTATTTTTTAAAATATGTATATTGTTATTGAAAACTTTTCCCTTTTGTTTTTCTAGGCATCTTAGATTGTAAGACAGATCGTACTATAACAATATAAACTCACATCTAACAAGACGCAAACAAGCATTCGTAGTTTGACCAAAGTTCGAACACAGAACATCGTGATCTCAAAGCGCCTTAGTCACTTAGGGCTCATGGTTCCTTGAACCCTAAGATGATCACAGATTTAAGACCTATACTTATAGGCGTGCTACAACTAAGTGCCAGAATATTACGTGGTTACCCGTTCATAATGTTCTTTTCAAACCACAACTACTTGGGCTCAACGATGCGTCGGTTAGAACTTACATTATTGTCGAGCCTGTACTTTCCAGTATAATATAAAATGTTCGCATGTAAACATTTAGATGCTGTTACATTTTACAAATTTTAGTAAAATATTGTTTCTTTTCGGTAACTTAATTGTGTAATATGGGACAAGGAGGCGAACTGTTAAGTAAGGTAGGTCTGATATCAAGAGAACTTGAATACTGAATAAATGACTTCCTAAAATTTCAATGAATAGGTCCAGAAACTCGTTCAGGTGCGGCGTACGATAGGCGTTATAAAAGTCCAAACACAGTTATGTTCTTAAAACAGATGGAAAAGAATCGTATGTTACATTCAAAGCGTCCAACACTCTGTACGAAAAGTAACTGCGAGACTTTAGCGTTTGACTCCACGATAGCTTAAAATGGATAGCTTCATACACTGCCTACGTTTACGATAAACTGAAAACCTAAAACTCAAATTCAAGGCGATTTGTACAAAACAAATTGACATACTTGTAAGTACAAAAAGTGTTTTTTTAGCATAATTTTGTTATGCAGTGCTGAGATTGCATGCAAAATGAAACATTTGTGTTTTCAATGTACTATTCGGAAATGGCGTTAGAGAAATATTCGTGACCTCTAAATTGTGTCAACAAATGGCGTACTTTTGTATAGTATATTTGAAATGTTTCAATAATAATAAAGATTTATTTATGAAATATTTACGAGGTATGCTATCTATTACAGATACAAAATGGTTTAAAACACAAAATATTATCGTCCTTTAAAAAATAAATATTTTTTTTATACTGCTGTTCCTTGAAATTTGTGTTTGTGTTGTGTATTACTGAAATACTTAAAGTAATTAAAACATTAAGTAACCGTTCATGTATTTATATGTAATGCGGCCTTTAATAGAATTACATTTGGAGACAATATTATTAACCCATATGTATTCGAGGGAGCATAAAAATTAATTGCACGTGTTGCATGCTAATTTGCATTTTAATTTATTGTTAAATACGTGTCTGTTAATGAAAAATATACTTTCGCTGTGAGATTAAATGAACAGCTGATCGCTGACAAGACAATTTGAATATTTAAACTAGGCATTTGCAGATATGTAAATTAGATAGTATAGCAATATTCGTCCAGCAATTTGAACATTTGGGCGTAAAATACTGCATGACAAATGTAATTACTGGGATGACAGACTAGTCATTTACATTTTATTTGCGGTCTTGATTCCGAAACATTTTAAGAAACTGAAAGGTTCGCGATTATAATGTCATTTGATGCAGTGAAGTACAGCTATTTGAAAAGTATGATAATGAAATTGGGTTATTACTGGAACTGCGGTCATAGACAATTTAAACAATGCAAATACTTCCGGTAGACTAACCACAAAGAACTGAGTGATTGAAAACATAACAAACACGCGGGTACATTAAAATTCTGTTTACAACTCAACATACTTTATCGTGTTAGTGGATTGTATTTAAGAACATGAACACTATCATAATAAATGACACGGGCCCAGCTTAGTGCAAAAAGTTTGACACTTTAATATATATCAAATGTTTTCTTAAATTGTAATAAAGATCACTCAAAAATGTGTCCCATTGTACGAGTCTTGATATAGTCATAATTATTAAGGAATACGTCAGGAGGCGTTAAGGGAAACTATGTCCAAGTAGACGTCATTACATATCAACTATGGAGCCTGTCAAAACGTGTGTATGTACACACACACACACACACACACACACACACACACACACACACACACACACACACACACACACACATATATATATATATATATATATATATATATATATATATATATATATATATATTCTGAAAATTAAAAATTTAAGATGTGAAATGTTTCTGGTCAGCGAAGTTTTTAGTGACAATTATGGACAGTATAGGAATAAATAAGAACCTTTATAAAACCTGCACACAGGTTTCTGTTTATAAATTCGTAGATTACACATTAGCTTCGACGTCAGAAAAGAGCAGCAACTCTTATCACAAGAGCACCTAAAATTTTAATCAATAACTTCTAATACCGATTAAAAAATTAAATAATTAAAAACCTGGATCTTATACGTGCTACCATATTCCTAGACGTCTTGTTCATGCCTCATTATTTACGAATGAAAGAGTCAATGTGACACAAAACTGTTTTTAAATTGAAAATGGTGAACAAGATCTCGCATTTATTAATATTACGCATTGCAACTGTGATCAGCACCTGTAGTATTTTAATAGCACATGGTCGTATCTTACCACATCAGTGAAGGTAAATAAGAAATATAGTACCAATATGTCGTTACTGGTGTCTATGAAATCTATGTGGCCGAATACATAAAACTTTGACAAATACTGTGATGAATCTTTAAGACGTGTATTCACATATATTTATAAGACAATTACCTGATTAATTACGTAATTATGATTCAAACAAGTAAAATAACTGCATTTTACTGTTTATAAAGACGAATACACACACGTGGACTTATGTAGTTTTGCACTTTTCGTCACCCACTACACACCACAAAGTTAGACGCACACCTAAAGCAACACCGCCTCCGACTTAAAATTGTCAGATCTGTATTACACCAAGTTGTAAGTTCAGTGGGTCGACTCTTATCCGGTCAAAAACTCCTTATACTTTTGAAGCCAATATGGATAAAATACTCAACGACAATATTAGATAACGGTATTTGCCAACTTTATAAGTAAATATTTATCCAGAATTACTAATTCGTTACGCGTGATCTCTTGCGCCGCAGTTAAATGCACGAGGTTTCGGCGTCAGAAACTGTGCCTCAGAAGTCCGTAGCACTGGAAACAATTTTGTTTTAAACGTTGGATAAAACTTCTGTCTAGGATTGCTACTGTGTATTTTTCGCAATTTGGCTTCGAGAGACCTACCGTTATATATTAAGGCTTTTAGCATTGAATTATGTACCACGCCCTCTTAAATGACTTGTGCCTAGTGGCTAGGTGTAGGCGTGATGCGTTTGTTGTATCGTCCGTACCTCTTCCTCACTTCTTAGAGAGGATTGCAGAGTCGTGTGAGGAACATCTGCAGGTAAAGGTGAAACTAAGCAGAACGTGAGTAAAATCTGAGAATTTTCTGTCCGCATCGCACAGTCAGGAAATTAATAAATCTCAGTTGGTGTGAAGTGTTACCACGAAATCTGCGAGAAAAATAATTTCTCTTCGTGCATTGACTTGCGAATATAGCAAAAATTTATATTATTTCCCATTTTAATGCCAAAAAACTTGACGGCGATTTGATAA
Organism: Medauroidea extradentata; assembly: GCA_003012365.1. Taxonomy (NCBI): domain Eukaryota; kingdom Metazoa; phylum Arthropoda; class Insecta; order Phasmatodea; family Phasmatidae; genus Medauroidea; species Medauroidea extradentata. Next base: position 45,385 of record PNEQ01096217.1, read on the forward strand.
TTTATATTTAGTATAAAGTTGCCAAAACTCAAAATTGAAATTATTAAAATAAGTCGTTGATTTTATTTGTTAAATGGCATCGCAACCAATTTGTTTGAAAACAAAAGTCCCATCAAAAACACGACATCGCTTTCATATAAAAATGTACAACGAATTAATTTTATGTTGTAGATACCAGTGCGGTTTTTTTACACTACCGTTATGTTCTCCCCTAAAATATTAACAATAAATTAAAAATATGAATATTATTCTCCCGAGTGTTGCATTCTAAACTCTATTTACGGCCGCCATGGTTGATTTGCTGTTTGTGAAAATCTTAAGGAAAATCTGACGACATCTTCAGAATTCTTCAGTTTTTCTTTATATTTCACTCACTTTTCGTCTCTGCAATGAAAACGTCTCACAATTCATTCAGGTAGACCTTTGATATTACTCAATATGCCTGTGCAATCAGCTCCAAGCCACGAACACGCAAAATACAGCCACCCAGGTGGCTACCTGAAAAGCTGACCAAAATATCTTCACTGTTCCTCAGCTAGGAGTTGTACATCGCATACTAGCGCCATCTGGCTGTCCGCTTCGACGAGCTGTCCACGCCAGACATTTCCCCAACATTGGCTGTGGTATTGCTACCGTTGCATGCATTCATTACGGGGTTGATTGTTACCAGGAATTTCTCGAATAGTAGTCGACACTGTCGGGCAAGGTTTTATCTGCGTTAATTGGTACATGAAACGTGCCTTTCTCATTTACTTTGTGTCAGTCCAGACTGAACACGAGATTTGTTTCCGTATAAACTTTGGATGCGATTTAAACAAAGTTCATCTGTCTACCTGATACGTGTGGGTGGGAGTTCTGGCATAGCTGAAATTTTGTTGCGTGGAATGAAATCAATTAACATAACATTTGCGTTAAAGTTTCATTCTACTTTTCATGCAAGTTAAAAGTTTTAAGCGTTTATAGGTTTAGGTTGCCCTGATAACGTTAAAATAAATACATTTATTGGGATTTACCTTATACGAACATTCTCTTTGCTTCAGAATTAATTCTAGTTCATAAATATTTTGAATTCGGGAAGTAATTACCATTGGAGTACTCTAATTGTCAGTAATCATACATATGTAAAGTTAACTATACGAAACCTAAATGCGAAATGCATATGATGTTCGTTATACTTATGGTAAAGTGATTTTATTAAGTGTTCTGTAAAATTATTTTATGACTTGATACTTCTATCAATGTGCTCAATGATACTATAAAAATAAAAATACGTAAAAATTGGAGGAAAAGCGTCGGCTCTGGAAACAAATTTACCCGCATTGTGAAAATTTATAGACCCAGCACTGATCTGTGCAAAGGCGTTGGTTTGGACTATCTTGGAAATCCGAATCGAAGTTAAAATGGTTTTATAGGGTTGTAAAAATGTATTTATTACTCATTCCTTCTTAGCGTCTGACTAATCTTAAATCAAACACAGACGCCAGTCGGGCACAGAACAAATACCAAATAAAATATTTTTCAGCCACAGATGCAGACAAGTGCAGTACCAAATCCTTTGTTGAAGCAACGCTTATATTACTGATGAGTTTTGCATTTAATTAAGTTTAAAACTTAGTTTATATTTAAGTAATTTTATTCATTGAGAATCAAACATACTGGATAGAGACATTGGAAAATCGCGAAAATATTTAACATTGTCTCCAATAAACTGTAGTATCTCGGTCATTACACGTTTGAACAGTTTCCTGGCAAAATCACACACGTTCTGTGTTAAAACTGTGCAGTTCTAATTCGTCTGTTGAATAGGGGCACAGTGCTTCATATAAAAGATAGCCAATATACAGGGTGCGGAAAAATTACACGTCTTAAACGTAGGGGTGGCTTGGGGGTACTAATACAAGTATTTTGAAGATAGGATCCATGGGTCAACGATTTACCATTAAGTTGTTACACGTTACGCGTCATGGATTGCCAACATCAAGGCGCGCCTTTGTTTTCAAATGAGCCAGCGCTGTGAGCCGTCAACACCCGTGCTTTCTTGCCGATTTTGACGAGTGAATTAACATAAAGTACGCAGAAAAATAAAAAAAGCACAATAACAAAAAAAGTAAACGTTTTACTCGGGATGGTGTTTGTAATGCAAAAATACAAAAAATTACAGTAAATGTTCAAAGTTTCTTCCACCGACATTCCGGCAATGTTCACATCGATGTAACATTAATTGGCGAACACGTTCGAACACACCAGCCATGTCTCTAATGTGGTTTACTGCTTCCACGATTCGCGGTGCTAAATCTTCCTCGCTTTCAACAGGCGTCGTGTAAACAATGTCTTTGAACAATCCCCTCAAGAAAAAATCAAGGGGCGTTAAGTCAGGGGAACGTGGGGGCCACCTCACAGGTCCACCCCTGCCGATCCACCTGGTACCAAATTCTTCTGTAAGATGAGCACGCACTGCCAATGAAAAATGGGCAGGACAACGATCGTGCTGAAACCACATTTCACGACGCACATTTAACGGCACTTCTTCCAAACGTTCTGGTAGCACCTCTTGCAGAAGTAGGCAATCCATGACACGTAACTTCAGACGCGTGTAACAACTTAACGGTAAGTTCCTATCTTCAAAATACTTGTGTCAATACCCCCAAGACACCCCTGCATTTAAGACGTGTAATTTTTCCGCACCCTGTATGTGCATAACCTTCAGCGTTATACATAGCACGTTGGAGCCTAGCAAACAACCAACTTTTCCCGCGATTTACCAGTGTCTCTAACACTTGATCAAAGTACGAGTGACCCAAACAACTATATTCCGCAATCACGCAGTAATATTTACTAACTGCTTAAAGTAAGAGTAAAATGACAATCTGTTAACTGTCACTCTTATCGCTGTGCCTAACACACTGCTGGAACCCAGTACAGGCGCGCTCGATTACAATTCATATTAAGCAGCGCTGAGCACATGCGACTGTTACATCACTTGACTTAAAACACGTACAAAATTGGTTTATTGAAATTACATAGCAGAACTAAGATGATTTTAATACTTGAGAAATTACGTGGCAATTTTATACGCGTAACCATTTTATTAACAAAAATTTATATATGCGCTCGGAAAAATGTCACGCTGTTTAAAAATGTATTTACGTAATTGTCTGTGAAATGAATAACTTCAAATAACGTAACATTCAGACACACGTACAAAACATTTATTTCAATAAAGAAAACTTAAAGATGCACAAAATACTGATATACAAATACGCAAATCAGTTTTAAAAATTATAAATACGGTAGACAGTCGCATAGTCCTAATTTCAACGAATTGAGACACCAATTGCTAACACTATAAAACTTAATCAAACATACTTAAGTACTTGAAATAACATACGATTTTAGGCGCTTAACGTATATCCTGAGTATATCTGTCGCGTGCTGCAAAGCTAGTAGGAATATGAGTTAGCTGTGTGCACGTTCAGAAACTTCCACCATTGTAGACACGATCTTTCTCTAAATAATGCTGTTGGCCATCAATGCACGCCGAAACTTCATAACATGCTACTGCTTGTGCAATGGACGGGTAAATAATATTTACATCATTGACTTTATTATTTAAGCTGATGTATTACTTTATAATGCTTCGAATTAGGCATATCTATACATCTAAGAGTATAATTTTACAGAGTAAGAAAATATGACGTAGGCGCAATAAAGCCCTACATATTTGTGCAATAATTATCAATCTTAAATCACTAGTTGTAAACATTACTTTTAAAGCTGTCCATTTTGATATTTTACTGTAGTTACAAAACAAGAAACTAGTATTTTTTTGACGATTTATGATGTTCTCTTTATATTTAGTACTAAACTAACTAGAAAGTAACTGTTCAAATAATCAATATAAAACTCGGTAACATACCAAATTAAATTAAATTAATATGCTTACAGGAACATATCCACAAGATTTTAACTTTCCTTTCTGAATTCTGATTTACGTAGGAATTCAATGTTCATGTTGGCAACCACTTTTCTAGTTTCCTTAATTTTTCTTGCATTTATTTTTTCGGCGGGTAAAAGCTGCATGTAATAAAAAAATCTATTTCGTGTTAGAACTCCTTTTTCAGTTTCTCCAGTGTTTTATATGTTTGGGAAACGAATGTTAAAAGTCATAGAGAGGAGAGGCGCCAACCAAAAGGAAAGAACAACCTTGTATTTATTAACATTTGCACGTTTTAATTACTTGCGCTGAAGAAAGAATTTCATTACTACCACACAGTTCTGTAGCCAGTGCTATGAATTAATTACAAACGTCAAACGTAACTTAAGTTACGTAACTTGGGGGTTTTCAGTTTAAAATACTTGTACGACTGAATTTTGAATTTAATTTCTAGGCTGTCATTTTAAGTTTACTATTTTCTTTTCCAAGGAAAGTATTTAACTTTTTCTTGAATGAAATGTTTAGATATAACTGACGTGTTCTCTGATTTATGAACAATAGACGTTTCTTAGATCATAGAGTAACGCAGTACACTTCGCCTTAAATATGAGATGCAACATTCAAACCGAAAAAGAGAAAATACGTTCAAAAACAATTTCCCGATTTTGAAATTGGAATATTTTTAGTTTCTGTAACTATTTTCATAACTTCTTTGAACTACACACACATTTCACAATGATCCTCGCGGCGAAGAAATATGATGTTGCAGCCCTTGAATAGCTCTTTGTTTAAAACATTTTATGAGGGAATTTTTTCTGACACACAA
>PNEQ01096217.1:52644-59216 GCA_003012365.1 Medauroidea extradentata
CATAAACCAAACGTTGTCAAACATCAACTTAAACTTTGCAAGAGTTCAGAATCATGAGAGTGAGAGTGCATTTTCTGCGAATTAGGAAATCGTACCTATGCAATGAGTCATTCAGAATTGTCTACTGTTTGAGTGCTCGAAGATTGCATTCGTTTTTCATGTTGCTAGCGTACAGCATGAATATTTTTCATGCTTGGGGGTGTACTACTCCCAGTTTGTCGCTTGGATCATTGGCTACTAGCAGACAAACTAATTTTTTCCTTAGTATTAGCGATAGCGCGAGTTGGGTGGAGTGATAGTATCAGTAAAAAAAAAAAAAAAAAAAAGAAAAAAGAGAGAACACATTCGTCTAACTTCTCGTGGTACTACTTCAACTACGTCGCAGAAAATGCCGAGCCAGACGCAAGCTTTAAACCAGACAAAACTATTTTATTTGCAACAAAAGTAATATGCATGTAAGCGATTAAGATGGAAATTGGCTACGCAATCTTAGAAAACTTTTTTTTAACTAAATTTTAAGTATGTAAAGGTGTAAAAGTATTTACATTACAAAATGAATGTCATCAAATAAATTAATAATAATATGTATTTTTTATGAGTACCGAACACGTGTGCACTGTACATACTTACATATAGTCTATACACGTACCACGCGAAGTGGCGCCACGGAAACACGTTGTACTCGGTATTCTGGAGAACCTGGGTTCCATTCCCGGTTCCTGTCATCCTCAGTTCGGTTCTTCATGATTTTCCGAAATCGCTCCAGGCGAATGATGGGATGGTTCTTTAGAAAGCCACGACGGATTCCTCTCCCAGTTCGTGTAATTGTGTATAATTGCGTGTCACCTTCTTTCTGCGACATTGCCGTGGACTAGAAGTAAAGTCCACTACCTTACAGTAATTTCCTATACAGAATGTTACAAAAAGGTACGGCCAAACTTTCAAGGAAACATTCCACACACACACACAAAGAAAGAAAATATATTATATGAATATATGTCCGGAAACGCTTAGTTACCATTGTAGAGCTCAATTCCTTACATCTCATGCAGTCACGATTACCTTCTGTCAAGTGGCCCACCTGGCGGTGATCCTAGGAAGTAACGTACATTCTAACGAAACATTCCACTGGATAATTGGAACAGTGTCTGTACGAAATGTTTTTACGATGACAGAATTCCAAGAAAGCAAAAAATAAAAATTTCTAATATGGCGACTGAACTGAGCTTTAAGTGCTGACCAAGGTTTCTTCACTTCACGTGTAAATATAAATATGTAGTAGGGCTTAAATTATCGTTTACAGTGACGAAAACAGTAACCAAGAAAATTAGTGACAGAGAAGGAAGCAACCGTGTTATGCGATGAGAAACCAAACCAGTTATCTTCTATTTACGAAACATATGGGTAAACGATATCAGGCTGCCCGGTTCTGGAATCGAAACAGCGACTTCCCGAATATGAGTCCACTGTTTTATAACAGATCCGTCAAATAAAGGGACCTCTTTACAGGCTCAGTCAGAAGGGCTGGAGCTATGAGGGCTAACTTGAAGCGCGCTTCAAAAACTGCGCCGCCACAATGAGTAGAGCACTCAATATAGCGCACAAGAATCCCGTCGATCCATTTCAGTTTTGTTTGCATTTCATTTCCTGTCAAAAGAGACTTGTGATGCAAAGTGACATATGTCAATATTTACACATATCAATTATAAAGTGAAATGAGAAATCTGTTTATTTTTTTAGATCAAATTTTAAGTGCACGTTTGCAGAATACATCCACGAGAAATAAGCATTCTTGAATGTTAATAAATGTCCGGTAAGATTGACAAATAAATAAATAAATAATTAAAACTGAGGATTAATTTGTACTACCTGTTGAATGACGAGGCATCCTAAAAACGTTTTTTTTTATTTTATACATTCGTTTAATTTGCCTAACACTAGCCCTATAGAAAACTATAAACATCACACAATACAAATAATGCGTTGGTAGTACCGTAATAATACAATAAATTTAATTTAAAATAAAAATGCTAACCTGCACACGATAGCCAAAACAAATGTTTTGCCTTCAAACACGTGATCTGTGACGTACAAAATGGAAGACAAGAACCAACAAGATTCACATTTTTGTGGTTTGATTTCTCTCCTCCTGATTTGCTAGAAGGCGACTACGGACTTCTAATGACAAAGACAGGAAAGGCCATGTAGCAGCACACACCTACAAAGTTCGTATTTCAGGTAAAGATATTCCTGTTTGCCACAAGGCTTTTATAAGTATACACGACATTAGCAGTCATAGAGTTAGTAGTCTTCAGCAGAGCCTTGTCACGACTGGCCAATCTCCAAATGTCCAACGCGGACATCACAGCAACCGGCCAACTAAGATTCCAGATGCTGTGATGCACCTCATTGATTGTCATATCAGCTCATTTCAGGCACGTAAATCACATTATTCATTGTTTGGTAACCCAGAGAGGAGGTATCTACCTGAAAATCTGACAGTGGCTAAAATGCATTAACTGTTTGTTAAAGAATACAATATTAATGTATCTCATAAAGCCTATTGGTCAGTTTTTTACACCTTTAAGACCTCATTTTGGTTTCCCTAGGTCTGATACATGTAATCTTTGCAATTCCACACGGGAAGGAAAACGTAGACTAGAAATGGCGAAAACCCTACACTTAAAGGGAGCTGATGCATACCGTGCTGAAAAAAAGAAATACACTTTAAGAGAAAAACAAGGAAACATACATTCCTTATCTTTTGACTACGTGCTCAATTTACCCCTCCCTCATCATACAAGTATGTTGTATTTTATCATCGCCAACTGTGGTACATCATCTTTGGATAACACAATCTTGCTGATGATTCAGCCACAATGTATCGTTACTGTGAACATGAGGGTAGGAAGGGACCTAACGAAGTAACGTCTATGCTGCTAGATCTCTAAAGTCATATCCGAGAGGATGAAATAAAGGAACTTGTATTAACGAGTAATGGGTGTCCGGGTCAAATCAAGAACAGGACAATGAAGCAGTTTATATATTGCTTAGTCCATGTACTACATCTGTGTAACAAGGTTACCTACATTTTCCCAGTAAGAAGTCACACATACATGCCAAATGATCAGGATTTTTGTTTAATAGGCCACAAGAAAAATTTCTCGACATCTGCTGAGTTATCATTACTGCGAGGAAAAATACAACTCCGTTCTCTCTCCGAATAATAAGGTATGATTACTTTAAAGACATGAAAGCAGCAACTGATCCATTAGTTCTGAAACCGCCTAAGCCTCCAATGCGGCTCAAGGAGGCACGAGTGGTATAGGTAGTAAAGGGAGAGAACACACTCAGGATCAAAAACATATTTTACGGACCATGGGCAACGCATATTGTACGATCTCGGGAGCCACTTGCACCTTATTAGGATATTCCTGCATTGTACCAGTGCAACCCAGGGGTTAAGCCTGCTAAAGCAAATGACTTCTCCACATTAATGAGCTACTTGCAAATTCCGGCAAACAGAGTATTTTACGAAAATATTGTATCTCCAGAACCTGTTAATGGTAGCAGCAACAACAATGACAACGTCGATGTTGACAGCGACAATAGCAGTGGTTGTGATTCGTAAGTTGTTCCTTCTGATGATATGTTCAACTTTTACCTAACTTGACAATGTTCATTTAATGTGATAAAGTTTATTTCATGACCCTATTGTCAGCAACGAAACCAAAATCCTGCAAAACGTGGATAAGTCCAGATTATATATATTAATTCTTTATTATGTTATCAATATTTACAAACGGTATTGATAGCCAAGAAAGGTTGAAACTGTATCTATACATACAAAAAATCTTGTGATTTTCGTTACTACAATAAAGATGACACTCAGTTTTTTACTTCCTGAAAATGTTAGTTTTTTGACTTATCCGGTTTTCGTAATCAACCCTTCAACTGTTTTGTAGGGACCACGAAAAATTTTGTTAACATGGACCTTACCAAATTTGCTTGTAGCGGTTTCCAAAAATAATTGATGGAACTGTAAAACTTTACTTGCGACAGCAAAAATTTTTTTGTGGTCTCCACAAAAATAATTATTGGTGAGGCCCGTAATGACAGAATGTTTTGTGGTGGTTACAAAGCATTTTTTCAGTGTGCATTTGAATGTTGCAGGAAACTAACAATTAATGCGTACATGTAAGTGGATTTACGTAGGCACGACATATACGACAACGCCATTGCGACAATAATAACTAAAGGTGATAATCAACATCGACATTCTTGTGACGTCAGCGAGTCAAAAATGGCTGACGCGACGCGAATTCCTAATAGAATTCATATCGTTTTTATACGAGTTGGAATTAAATTTTCGTCCCATATGTTGGTGAAACTGGAGAGTTGGTAGTAAATTGCGTTTATTTAATTTAAAAGAAAGGTTTTTGATTTTAACTTTAGCAAATTATAACTTTTGAAACAAACGTGTAATTGTACGTTTATTTACACAGTTCTGAATGCCATTGGTTATTAAAATTATATTACAAATGAACGGGAACATATGAAATAATACTTACTGTAAGCATCTGTAGCTGTTGTAGGTATATTAGATGTTTAGTATGCAGTAACAATTAAGTATTTTTGTAGTATATCTCGCGCGGAGGCCAAACTAGTGTTCGCAATAACGAGAACTTTAAGTGTCGCATCGTGCCGGCTGCGTCACTTCTGTCGCAACAATACGATTTGCCCATGATACATTTAAGGTTATCATATAATTTTACTGGCCGAAAGCCTGTAAAATAAGTTCAGTGCAGGTTTATGAGTTTCACATACATATGTTCAGTACATTTTGAAGTACGGCAGTCTTAAAAAGATATTTTTTAGCTATGTTTTCAACGTGCCATGTAGCTTAAGAAATTTGTACCGACCTTGTTACAAAGGTGTTTTTTTTCGTACATTGACACAATGGGCGAATGTGTAACATATTTGTAAACATGTATTTACGAACGAATTCCAACGCTTTTAAAGCACGTGGTAGACGGCGCTTTCAAAGAAGTAAATTATGTGTCGATTACTTATTGGTGTAGGTCTACGTCATGGATTCTGTTTATTTAAAACACTGCATGTTCCCAACAGTGCGTCTCGAATACTTCATTTTTAGTTGCTTCCTTTCTATGGGATATGAAGGTTACTGTACGAGGCAAACACGATGTTTATTCAATAGTATTCAGGAAGATGGCACGGTTCAGTACAAAAATGTCTTTATCTCTAATCCAAGAGCAATAAATTCTACAAACACAGTGTATTTAAGGCCGTGATCCAACATTTATACTGCTTTTACGACAGTAATTTTTTAAAATCTTAAACGACAGCAAATATCAAAAGCTGTTGAACGGTTTTATTAAGAACAGTGTATAACATGTTAACTAATTTCCTCAATACAAAATGAACAATATTGTTTCGGTTAGTTATATAATGAAGGAAATTTTCATTATTAAACTAATTAGGCAAATATATAATTATTTTCTATCTATGAAAATAGACAACACAGTAAAAACTATTTATAAGAAAACTGGGCTACAGTTTTTCGATATCTCCTCTCGTTTATGGCCTCCCTCTTAAGTTTTGCAGTGAGTGGATTCGAATTTTTTTTCTAACGCAAATTAATACAGGTATCAAAAAATAATTCTTGTCGATTTAACACTTACATATCACCGTTTGTATCTGAATTTTTCTGTTGCAACACAACAAACAGATTTTTTATATTTTTCCCCCTGAAATATCACATATTTTGTTGTCAAAATAAGCCAAAATGAAGCATAATAATTTTTGCTAGCAAACGGTATATTATTTTAATAAACGATCTGGCAAAATTGTGTATCGTATGACTACACTTTTTCAAAGTATTGAGACAACTGAGACCCGTCTGGGACCAAATCATGGTCACAGAAAAGCGACAGCAGTAACACTGGACATAACACCACTCCCCTGGTCTTTTCCTTAGTTCTCCACACTATTAATGACCTAAGAAGTGTAAACAAAGCTAGATCGTTTGATGGACCTTTCTGGTATGTGTTCCTAACTTCAGAATAATATATAACATGTTTTTAGAACAGAAAAGATCAAATGATTATATTAAATATTTATTTAATATTCTCTCTTTTTTTCTAAATAATGCAAAATTGCTATACAAAGTTTTCACAATAAATATTTGATATTCAGGTACATTACAAATATAACCTTCCAGATACTGAAGATACAAAAATCTATGAAAATCACACAGGTCTCGAATACAAAACCACGACCCTCGATTTTCAATCTTTATATGTATATATATATATATATATATATATATATATTAAACATTAAACATATACTGTGCCTACATTTGGCATCGTGACGAAACCACGTAAATTTTCTGACCCCTAACCTTTATCAGGTAACAATTCTAATATCAAGAATGTTTAGAAACTCACAAGCCAAACAAATAACGTTTAACAAGCATTAAAGACATTTATGAATCTAGTCCCCAAGAAAAATAAATTATAACCAATTCGTACTGAATTCTAATTTTCACA